>JBAMJR010000040.1:6440000-6697500 GCA_038501785.1 Myoxocephalus aenaeus | reverse complement strand
TATATATATATATATATATGAGTGGGCATGGTCCAGTACACACCCCGCCCCCCTTTTTGCTCCTGCATGTGCACATGCTCAGTAACCTGTTTGTCCTCCTGCCATTGAAGTTGAGAGGGCAGACGTGATTTAAACCAGGTGTCCTTGTAATATAATAATTACCTCCGCTGATGACATGCGCTCATCTGAGTCCCAGCACGCAGGCAATGCCCAAAATCTAACCCCCAAACATCTGAAGGACAACACAAACACGGTAGCCCGAGAAACCACATTAAGGAGAAACTCTCGCTATCTCCCTCCCGACAGCTCACAGGAAAGCTGTAGGTAACAAATCAAAAAAGGAAGTCAAAGCCCCAAAACATTTAAATGGAAGTGAGGCACAGTCTCACACTGGTTCTCGCCTTATCTTGCCTCAAACACCTGCCATGTCGGCTGCTACTTATCCTCTGATTACAGCTGTAGCCATTTTGCTGTAATTCGGCAAAAAATGATTCCTGAAATAAATAAGTATTATAACGTGGAGGGGGGGGGGGTATGGGAGAGAACGTGTAGTGAAATATTAAAGCAAAATATTCTCTTGGAACATGGTGTTCTGAGATTGGAATAAATGAGTAGACAAGGAGAAGAGGGAAGGAAAAGAGAGAGAAGTCAAAAGGAGGTTTGACGCAATGTCTAGTCTGGAGCCCGGGTTGCCTCTGTTGCACTGTTGATCTCTGTTTCAAACACAACGCTCAAACAGGGTCATGTAATAGCTTGCCCTGTGCAATGAATGACAACTTTTCTGCAATCACATTACATATCACAGAGAACATGTCTACAGAAAACCTCAGTTCAGCAACCATGTGTGCGGCGGGCTGGAAAAGTAGAGATCGTGCATTTAATGCCACAGATTTTTTTTTTAAAGGAAAGAAAAGTAGTCTTGTCATTCTTCTTTATCACTGTATTAGAGCATGATGGACTTGTCTCTGCTTTGTCCCATAACTGGCCTGCTCAGCTGTTTGTACATAATAGGGTAATATTAGGATAGGATTATTATATCAGGCTTTTGGAAGTGGACATCTGTCTCCTTATATCTATACAGTAGAGGTCATCATGGGCTCACTCAAGTAACCAAGACCGGAACTGGGACTCGAGCCAGGCCGGGTCCAAACTATTTAAAGTCCAAATTGATTGGGTTGGGAAGGGTTCCATTATATTGCAGCACGTGTCTGGTCTGCGTGTCATTGTGTCTGAATGGGATCTGAAGCAGTGTGTCATCATCACAGAATTATTTAATGATGTGGAAAGGAGAGTGCGAACTTTGAAGCGAAAGAGGAAATTCAATATATGTTATTATTACGACTTTTTTTCGACGAAGGAAGCTCGTTAATTTGTGGCACATCATGCTCGTGTTGGTGGTCAGGATCGTTGACATTGATTTGAAAAAGTCAAACCAGCATCAACTCAGACGACAGCAACAAATAGTGATGCACATACATATGACCGACTCTCATCTCCCCTCTTCTCATCACATAAAGACCCTTTGGCCCCCCTCGCCGATTGATACTGACGCACCTTGGCGTCTGTATAAGACGTACCGGGCTATGAACTAACTCCAATGTAGAATCTCTGTCATCAGAGCAACTGACGTAGTATAAACAGTAAGACAGTCCGGAGGCGGTCAGGGTGGTTGGATGGGTCAATCAAACACAGACATTCTCCCAGGAGACCCCAGTTTGTGTCCCGTGTGTCCCAATAAGTGGACTTATTGTGACCTTACTTTTGTTCCTGTTGCCTGAACCTAACCACATTTTGAAAAAAAAGAATCAAAAAACAAGACCGTTTTATTTGAAAAGACACTGTACGCTCGTCCAAAACTGATGCTGAACTTCGAGCATCACAGTTTGAAGCGTCGGGCCACTGACCAAGCGTTGATATTTGTCAAGTCGGCAGTGAGAATGTGTTGGTTTGTTTTGAAAACCATGGCGATGGCACCCGCCATCTTTAAGTAACCATACGACCGTCCAGTAATCGTCTAATATGGACACAACATTGAAAAATGTGTTCATGAGCATTGGGTTTGAGGTAGATTTTCCACGGGTGAAGGCCTCTATTATAGAGTTCAACAGGGTTCAAATTGTTCTCTGTTGTTGGTTTAGTTTCAGTTCTCTAAAGAAATTAATACAGTTTGTTGGAATATTAAGTTGGTGTGTCTTATCAAAAATTCAGGCAAGCCACTCCAGCCTCAGCAGGTGGAATAAACCAACTCAAACTTGCATGAATGTGAGTGTTCGCAAAGTCAGTTAAGATATAATACTGACTCAGAATTGGCACGCTCAGCAGCCCACCGTCGGTATACAGTTGCTGAAAAGAAATGTGCAGCCAGTACTTCTTCGTTCAAAAGAGGACACCGTAATTTGTTGCCAACTTTTTGTTTTTCATAAGGTGTGCTGAGTGAGAAGCAGCCCTTTTCAGGTGGTGCGTCATGTTTTTCCCATGGATGTAGTACTGAATAAGTAGTTCTTGAAGCCACCTACCTACTTTTTTTTCATGGAATTGAAGGACGATGTTGATGATGAATCAACACTAAGGCTTTTATCCTTTTGTGTGTATGGATTTATAAAGATCATGGAGATGCAGATAAAAGCAGCACACATGTTAAAAAGAGATTCAAATTGTACATAAGGGGGTGCTTCTCAAAAGTAGAGTTATGGTATCCAATACAAGAAGATGTCATGTATTGCTCTTGTAGCCAGCCAGTCAGTTGAGGAAATAAAGTGAAAGTATATGCAACTATAAGTTAAGCATAACTATAATTTTTAGGTTTCAGTGCATGAATGACTAATTCGTTTTTATCACCATTAGAGAGTGCAGTGTAGGGACAGGGAATGGTGTGCTGATATGCAGGGAAGACAATGATGGTGATAGCCTCCATACCGGGGAATGTGACGCACTGATAATGAAACTCAGCGCAAAGTGACTGTCGGGCATTTCGATTTTAATCTTCTGACTCCTATCTGATCTGCCGGGAATTACAGTGTTTAATTTAACCCCGTCTTGTCCATCTGTCAGACGCTGTTGCTCTATTCTCTGTCTTCGTGTTATCCACCCTCCTGTCGCTCTTCTCTTTTTTTCCTCCTCCAGAAACTCTTCATTCAGATGCCCTCCAACCAACCAACCAACCCACCGACACCACTAAAGACTCAGCAGCAGGTAACCGACAGTGTGAGAGGGTCTTCAATCCAGATGTCTCCCTACCGTCAAACAGATAGCAATGCTGCTCCCTGCTGGCCATACAGATGAAGCTATTACCGTATGAACATCTGGAGATGGAGGTGGGATACTTCTATTGGTTTGTAATCATGTTGTTCTGTGTTTGTACTAATGGTTGAATGCACTTATTGTAAGTCGCTTTGGATAAAAGCATCAGTTAAATGTAATGTCATATAATTTGTGAGAAATTCTGACATTAAAATGACAATAATAATGTATGCTCATGGTGAAAATAAAATCTCCCAGCAGTGGCTTTTGGCTTTATAATTGCACATTCCCTGTCAGCTTCTCCAGCTCCAGCTGGATTTACACACACATTGCACTGGTTTCTGCAGCCTCAGGCTAAATGGCGGGTTCAAGGTAGACAGCTCATCAAGATGAGTGACAAGTGTCGAAGCAGGAACTTGAACCGGCATTGCACTGAGGCCCCACAAGGCGAAATAATTCACATATTTGAGCTTCGGTTTCTATTTTCTCTCAACCGAGAACATCTATCACGACGACTGTTGCAGTTCATGAAGAACGGGGAAATCGCAGTTTGAAATCTACCCTGACCTACGTAGCTGTCATGGCTTTCAAGGGGTTTCAAAGTGGCCTGAACAATACCTGCAGTGATACAGACAACACCAATATCGTGGCCCCTTCATTTCATTTCCAGCATCCGAGAAAAGGGCTGATTTTGATCTACTGAATCAATGCTTGATATCCGTGTGCAATAATATGTTTTTTAATTATTAATTATAATTTATTACATTGTTCTTGGATAAGAAAACAAACATTCAAATTCTTCAAGCGCAATCGGTCATATGTCTTTAAAACTGTCTAAAATACAGGTCTCCAAGTGGGCATTGGTTGCCTGATGATCGAGACTCAGTGTTGCTATGGAGACTACAAACACTGATGCAAGATGTTTATTCCCCCATTTTAATAACCATTAAGATATTGAGGATATTTACATTGTTCAACATTTGGGAAGACCTCTTCTGCTGTTGAATATGTATTCGGGGGCTCTATCGCTTTGGAAAAATTTATAAAAATTTGTATTTTCCTCATTTTAGGTAATTGCAATTATGACCATGTATGTAATACACTTGTCACCTTCACACTTCACTTACATTTCACCTTAAATACTGTCATCTGTTGTCTATGCACTTTATTTTAATTTTATATTCTACTGTAGAATAGTAGATTTAATTGTAAATATTCCTCCCATTATTGCACTTTGTTTAACGTTAAATGTTATGCACCTCCCGCCAGGACAAATTCCTTGTATGTGAAAAATGTACATGGCAATAAATGGTTCTGATTCTGATATATATATATATATATATTAGTGCTGTCATATTAGCGCGTTATTAACGGCGTTAACGCAAACCAATTTTAACGCCGTCAATTTTATTAACGGCGTTAACGCATTTTAATTTTTCAATTTTTTTTTTTACGCGAGCACCACGCCGGATGTAGCTCAACCGGAAGCAAAACAATAGGCACGCTGTTTGGGCTTGGAAGCTAGGCTAACGTTACGGTTTGAAATGAATGAATGGTGAGCCCGATACGGCAAAATGAATGATATTCAGTGAACTGCGAACAGGTGCGCGTGCTAGAAGGGAGCGCGAGTGAACACATTGAACACAGCAGGAGAGAACGCAACGTTAGCCAGCTAGCTAAAGCTCCGGTGGGAAATTATTAGCTTACCGTTTTTGAGGAGGTAGATTTTGAGGTGAGGGGACTGACAAGGCAGAAGGTAAAGTGGTCCACCGTTCTATCAATAAGCAGACCTGCCAACCTGTACGCAATTTGCGTAGCGGATACGCATTTTGACGTCAAAGTACGCTGGTAAAAATTAGTCTAAAATTAATTTTAGACTAATTGACCAGCACACATTATATGCAATGCAATATAATGCATGACGAGTATTCAATGACTTATCAATATATAGGTTATATATCAAGGTTGGCAGGTCTGAATAAGGCTAAACTAGAAGTTAACACTAATACAAACATTATTTTTGCAGCATGAGTGTGTTAGGGGAGAAGGATGCAGCCATTGTTAAACAGCTGGATTGAAATGCAGCTGGAACTGGTCGTGGCTAAAACTGGAAGGCAAGGTCTCAATAAAAGGGCAAGAGGTGTCCTTTCATCTAGGAGATGTATTCTCCAAAATCAACAGGCAGGGATTCACCAGATGCATTCTCTGCATCAAATATATAAATGATGCTAACAAAGGCAGCCATGCTCTCCCTTACCACATTGTGCCTCATATACTGTAAATGTTAGACCCAGTGACAGGCTGGCATGAAATGGCTTGCATAATACTTAGTAAGGAGGCCATAATCATTTTTGACTCATGGCTGAAGTTAAGTTTCTCCAGCTCTCCCCAGGTTGGCATAAAAAGCATCTCAAAATGCATCAGATTGATGCTTTAAAATATGGAATATTTAAATGTTTCTTACGGGGGAGCATGCCCCCGGACCCCCCTAGAGGGGTAATATCCTTCTCACCTTTTTCACTCCTGACCCGTTTTCATGCCTGGTGCACTCTATAATTTTATTTTGTAAACCCTTGTTTACCTGAAATGTGCAGTGATTTTATTTTGTACCGCCCTGTTTGGCAGTTGTTTTTCAATAAAATAAAGCAAGCCAATCCACTTTTTCATGTTGATAAGAGCATTAAAATAAAAAATAAAAAATGCGATTAATCGCGAGTTAACTATGACATAAATGCGATTAATCGCGATTAAATATTTTAATCGCTTGACAGCACTAATATATATATACAGTATATGTATATATGTATATGACTGTATATATCTGCATCTCATATCCACTGTTTATACTGTCTACATTGTATTTATCCAGCACATTGCACTGCACTTTTACTGCTTCTCTTTTGCACTCTGGTCAGATGCTAAACTGCATTTCGTTGTCTCAGTAGTAGTAGTAGTAGTAATAAATGCTGGCAACCACACACCTTGGAGAGATTTTCCACGGACCACAGGTTTCTTGTCTTCATCAAGGTTGCCGCTATGGTGTCACTTTCTCCGCTGCCAAAGTGAGCCGTGAGCGAGTTGAGAAAGACAATGCCGCAACGTCTGCTTTGACTGCCGTTGTTTTTTGCAATCAACTGGTATTTTTATCTTGTAGATTTAGCAAAAGTGTTAATATATAGAGGCGCAGCATTTGTTGCATCAAACTACACAGGGGGGGGGGGGTTGAAATGAAATTGATGAATATTTATCTTCCGCCGTCACTTCTTTCGTCAGCCGTGTTTGTCGAGAAAGGTAGAAGGCAGTAATTCCGCAACTGAATAGCTTCCTAATCACACATTACTAATCTGGCCTCGCAAACAGCCCCTCGTGCTCCCACCCCACTCACCCTTTTGTTTGCTAACCCATCTCGCCGCCTCACGGATAATAACGCGGACCATTGCTCCGGTCACAATGAGGAAATGGATCCCAACTCAAATCTCATAACCTGACGGTGGCAACTCACTATTGATTTCTTTCATAAACCACGCTCTGTCTCTCTCTCTCTCTCTCTCTCTCTCTCTCTCTCTCTCTCTCTCTCTCTCACTCTCTCGACCCGCTGTGCTCTCGTGCACCCACAAACAGCACCCACCCAACCCACCCCTCCTAAAGAGTAATTACTCACTCTTTTATTTTTCTCCTGCGTGGCTCCCTATCGGGCTACTCATCTCTGACAGCGGTGCAGCTCAAATTAAATTCCCCCATCTGATAATGAAAGTCATTAGGTCTCTCTGGAGCCTTGTGGAAGGCCAAACAAAGCCTGGTGGACGTCCGTGTAATAACCCCAGGAAGGGACAACACAGCTGAATGGAGAGAAAGAAAGGCAGACATGATCCCTTTTATTCATAGGCATCTTGTTTTTGAAAAAGAAAACAACACCTTATTTTTTTTAAAGCCTTCATAATAATAAAATACTAAGGAGATAAAATATATATTGCATGCGCAAGAAAACTGAAAGTCTTTACACAGCGTTGGTGTCACACTGCAGCTGGCAGCATGATCGAAAGCCACAAGCTAATTTGAGTGCGCTTGTAAATCAGCTGGCATTTAGAATTTCCGCCATGGGAGTGAGTACGACCGTCTTCCGAATCTCTTACAAACATACGCGGGTGCCTTGACCTTTGTCACTCGTGAGCTCTGGTGGGAAGGTTGCGTGTCAATGTGCTGCAGCCCTTCTGCTAACTTAGGGTGACCAGACGTCCTCTTTTTCCCGGACATGTCCTCTTTTCGAGACCTAAAAAAAGCGTCCGGCAGGGATTTCAAAAACGTCCGGGATTTTGCTACGTTCGGGAAAATAGTTATTACCCCCTTACAAGTTTTGGAAATGGTATCTCCCTCACGTTCCACCTTCTTGCGCAAGCTCTGACTGTAGAGAGAACTGTCATTGGTTGACCGATCTCAACGTAATTGTAAGTTCACAGCATGCTACACACTACTGCTACCCCCATTCAGATACATCTTAACGGGCAAAGGTCAAACAAAAATCAAACCTCATTCTTCAGAAAACCAACTTTATAATGCATGGCTATGGGAACTTTTATTTCCCAAGAACTCCTCCCTTTAACTTCTAAGGAACTTTTTTCAGCCATTACTAAGCAAATATCTTACTTAAAAGGATTCTATATTAGGGATTCAGAGCATTCATTTAGCAACAAAAAACTATGCAATGTAAAGATAGAATAGAGTAATGTCTCACTGAGAAGAGAATTAAGTCCCTCTCCCTCTCTGTGTGTTGTATTCTAAGCTTCTCTGGTTAGTTTTTTTGCCCCACTGGCTAACTAATGGCCGGCGCTCTGCACTGCGCTCGGGCGTCGCCGTCACGGAAGCATAGTGTCCACTCTCCGGTTCCACCTGAGGTAAACACGTTGGCTCTGACTACACTGTTGCTGTTGATTGTACGGTTCATGCTGTTATCACGTTAGCTGCTAGTCAAACATCTTCATGTTGATTAAAGCTAATGACTAGCACATCCTATGTGTCGAATTGTGTCACTGTGTGAAGTTGATCCTGGCTGCTGTTAGAGTTTAGTTTAACTTGAACAGGTCTGTCGTGCTTTTTATTGAATTTGGGGGAGTTACACTGCAGCCACTTCCACCAACGTTGTCCGAGATAGCAATACGTTTTCTAATCACAGTGGTTAGTCCTCATCTTAAAAGCCTTTTTTTATTGTAATGTCAGTAAAAAAAAGTCAGAAATCAAATAAAACGGTCAGATTTTTCTTTTCCTACTTTCATACAATGCTAGGACTAATGCTGCGTTCACACCGTTACCCGCAGAAGTTTAACGCTATCAACCATAGAAGAAAATAACAACTATTGCTGCTTTGTACATGTTGCGGAAGTCCCACATATCCCAGGAAACTAAACACCATCTTGTCTGGGTTCATAACGTCATCGAGGTGTACTCACTGTATCTAGCTGGCCACACTTCGGCTGGTTTACAACTGTATGAACCCCGAAATAAACTATTGCAATAAACGGATAAAAGGGATGCCAAAATAACAACATGTTTTGTTAGTTCTCTCCGAAAGACGATAAGCAAATCACTTTTGAAATGCTCGTTTTATCAATGGAGCTCAGATCAACCGATGCTAGGCTATGCTAACATCGTAGCAGCTCCATCGACACTCAAAATAACGTCATATAGGGGTAAATACAGCGGCGTCGTTATTCTTTGTACCCTTTGGGTTATACACATAGTTTTGTCCGGTGTCTACTAATATCAGGTATCGTAGCACTCTGGATGCCCACCTACGACTACAAAACTATTTTTTCCTCATAGTAGTAAGTAGAGAATCTCTACCCTGATAGGCTTTTGTGACACAGCATCACGCAAATTCCTCACCCAATGTTTCCATTCGGGCGATTGAGGCTAATTTCATGTATTCACGTTATTCCCGTCTTTGCACTGATTTTGTATGTAATCTAGTCCAGTGTTTGGTGTGAACACAGCATTACAATCACTAAACTGCATACCAGAACAGTGCGGTTTCTTTATTTCCATGTCTACGTAGATCATCGGCTAATGAGGATGTTGACTGACTACTACTGACTACTCATCAGAATAAATCTGCCTATGTTCCATGCAAGCATTTAAATCTGAATATACCGTGTCTTAATTGAGCTAAAAGACCCCAATGTAATAACACAAAATGTCATATTGTCATATTTTTACATTGTGTAAGTAGGCAGTAAATGTATTTTTTTTTTCTCTCTCTTCTCTAGAGAGAAAAGGCAATCTTAACCTGGTTTAAGGATCTCAAGAAAAAACAACAACATTGGTTTGATTCACCAGCTAGTCAAATAATCTGTGTGTGTGTGTGTGTGCGATGGCCCAGGTGGGGGGTGCCTTTATTACAACACTCAAACCATCAGGTTCATTAGCCTAACACTTATGCATTCATGCATTTGCTGTTAAAATGGCATTTGTTGAGCTGAGAGCGCCAGCTCCTGTCAACCTTAAGTGCTGGGTAAAATACTTTTAATTGGTCTCTGTCTTTCGCCTGGTCGATTATGAGGGTCGGCTTTCTGGGAGAGCGGTTAAAAACATGGGGGCTAAAAGCCTCCAAGATGGTGGGGGCTAGCATAGGCAGAGTGGTGGAGATGCTCTGGAAGGAAAGGTCACGGTAATCACCATGAAGGGCAGCATGCAAAAATAATTAAAAGGAGAATAATTGGCTGGTGAGTTGTTTATGTGCTTCTGCTTGTGTGTAATGGCAGTAAATGACAGATTGAGCATGTGCACTTTGTGTACCAACTTATTTATTAAAGGGATAGTTTGGGCTCCTAGACTACCGATAAGATGGGGGTTCTGGTTGTTGCAGGTCGTGATCGGCTGTGTCTGAATCCAGGACATGTACTGTTAGAGCAGTAGGTTTGTGAGTGGGCGTTCTCTCCCCAGACAATCAGAAGACGAAGATTTTTCATTGTCTACATAGAATTGTGACCGAAAGACAAATGTCATTTTAACAGTTTGACCTGAAGGGAGCTCGATTGAATCTTGGCTATTGAAAAATGAAGTCTTATGCTGTGTTCACACCGAACGCGACACACATTTGTCGCGCGACCAGATTAGATGCAAAGTCAAGGCACAGACGCGGTTGTGAAGGCGCGACATTTCCGGCGGGCGACGCGACTGACGCGTTTGACAAAGTCGCCGGAGTCATAGTTGCGTCAGCCAATCAGCGTTGAGAATCTGCATTGAGAAGCTCCGCCCGTCACCATCGCCGTCCTGCCATCGCTGAATCAAACTGCTGCTGCTACGCCAGAAGTAGCGCTGGTAGCGGCCGTCATTCAGACACTGTTGTGGGACTACGGATAATATTATGAACCCAGACACCATGGAGTTTGATGTTTCCGACATATGTGGAGTTTACGCAACAAGTATAAAGCAGAACTAGTGGTTATTTCCATGGTGGATGAAGGAAGCTGTATCCGTTTTACGTAGAGAAGCCAGACGCAGTTCCTGGAGGAGTCAGTGAAATTCACCGAGCTGTGTGCGGCTACGGATGGTGTTATGAACCCAGACACGAGGGCGTTTCATGTTCCGACATGTTTGGGACTTCCACAACAAGTATAAAGCAGAACTAGTGGTTATTTATTCCATAGTCGATACCGGAAAAGATAACTCTTTTTCACGGAGAGAAGCGACAGCGATAAGCCACGCCCCCTTTGTCGCGGCGCGATTTGTCTTTGTCGCGTTTGGTGTGAACACCCTCGTTTCACTCGCGCGAGTAAACTGAAGCGGTAAGCGTCGCGTTCGGTGTGAACACAGCATTACTGCATTAACTGGTCAAGGTAGTACCAACAAACCTGTTTTAGTTCAGTCAGAAATCAGTGCGGTGAATTGTTCTTAACTTATTGGACCGTGGCTGCCTGACAGTCGATTCACTCATTACTGATATAAATGGAGGTGGCATCGTGGGGGTCTTCTGCAAAGTCGGAGTGACGCTTGATATTCCAGCGGTGCTGGAACACATCACCATTTCATCGGCCCTGACAAGCAGCAGGCCTGCGAATGTTCTGACTGTAAACACGGTTTTAACCAGCATTATGAGATGAGAGTCAGACGCATGCTAATGGTCGAGGGGGATCGATGCCTATTTGGCATTTAGTCAATACCTAACAATGGAACACGTTGAAAACTAAATGCCATCGGAGCACAGTGCTGGAGTTAATTGTCGGATACTTCTCTCCTGCTGTACTTTGAGGGCCTAATTAGCTTTAAGGTGTCTGGAAAGGGAATAGGTAGCCGGATGGAGATAGACACGTGTGTTTTTTCCACTCTAGTGATTGTATTGATTGTTGAGAGTCAGAATGGAAGGTATTCTGTCTACGCCAGGGGTGTCAAACTCATTTTAGTGAAGGGGCCGCATGCCCATTTTGACCTCAAGTGGGCCGGACCAGTAAAATCACAGCATATTAACGCATACATAATGACAATATTTCTCTCTGTTTAAATCATTGGTGAAGGTTTTTGGATGATAAACCCTATTTTAAGGTCTTTCTTCAATAAACTAGAAACATAAAGCCAAGAATTCAGACATCAGCCCACTGATTATCTGCCTGGGCTCTCCTCTGCAGATTCCCTTGCAGTTGGGCAATATGTTTAGTAAAGTCAGTGCTTTGATCAATTGCGTCTGTGGCTTGATGGTTACCATGCACGTCTTACACTCGCGGACCAGCTTCGTATAGCCATAGAGGACTTTCCATGCGGTACAGGAGGTCAGCAGTTCGACTCCCACCTCACCCAAAACAATTGTCAGTGTTTGGTTCAAATGATGAGCTCCAGAATGTGAGCAGAACACACAACTACCTCAATAATAATGATACTGCATTTGTAAAACATGCTACACATCAAATAATCAAGATTGAACCATTTATTGTGATGTAATTACGCAAATAAGATATTAATCTCCAAATATCATGCTACAGTTGTTCTTATAAGGCACAACAGATGTTTATTTTACACATCTGTGCACACATGCAGCTGATCATATCTAAATGTTTATTATTTCACCTAAAGTGAAGACTGTCAAAGTGATGATTTCAAGATATTTTATTGTAAAACACAGCTGAATTCTAAAATGAACAAAATCTCACAACACAGTCTCACAACACAGTCTCAGTACTTGTATGTACAAAGTTGAATCTGAATCTGAACAACAGTCTGTGCAGTAATGATGTCACTTCTTCTCTCTGATCCACCTGTCCCTCTCAGCCTCATAGAAAGCAGACGCTGTGAAGTCCTTCCAGATCATCTCCTCCACCATGTGGTCCTGGTACAGGAGAACACTCTGGAGGGGCAGTAGATGTACTTCCCCGTTACCTCGGGGAAGCTGCTGTGGATGTGAGGGGTGCTGGGGCCCTTAGGGGCCCTTCTTCAGCGGCCGGTGACAGAACCGGCACAGGCGACCTGTCGGCAGCTCCACCGCTGACGTCCTCTTCTTCCTCTCTCTGCCACCTTCCTCCACTCGCCCCCCTTCTTCTTCTGTTGTTGTTGTTGCTGCTGCTGCTTCTCCAGGATCTCCGTCACCAGCTTCTCCACTGCATCCCGGCTCAGTGACTCCTCCTGGGGAGCAGCTCAGGTGGAGGGTTGAGGGTTGCAGGAGGCAGGGTTGTGGCCGGCACACTGACCGTCTGGCTGCCGGAGGTCAAACTCTGCCACAGCTGCTGAGTCTCCAGCACCTTCTCTGGTGTTGAGAGGAGCTGGTGTGTTTTGTTTGGCCCTCTGGACCATGTGTAGTCGTCATCGCCTGCTTCAGCATGGTGGAGCTCCAGGTGCTTCATCAGAAGCCGTCTGGCAGCTCTCATGGCTCCTGTCCACCGGCCGTGGTCCAGGACGATGTCTCCTGTTTTAATGAATACAATGTATAAAGCACATGTTTATTACACTGTTTATTGTTAGAATACAATTATATGGCAATATATTTTTATATGTTTATTGTTAATAAACAATATATTAAGACGATTGTCTTGATATTATGTCGACTGCTGGTTCTACCTGTCTATAAAGTCTATATGAGGGGTCGTAGAGAGGTCATCTGAAAGCTACCTGTGACGACGGCATCAAGGCCGGCTGGAACTTGGCCTCAGACCCTGCTGGAGGACAGGATGGACCTCAGACCCTGCTGGAGGACAGGATGGACCTCAGACCCAGGAGGACAGGATGGACCTCCTGTTGGTCTGATAGATCTCCTCCTGTCTGTCCTCCTCCATCCCCTCCTGTCTGTCCTCCTCCATCACCTCCTGTTGGTCTGATAGATCTCCTCCTGTCTGTCCTCCTCCATCTCCTCCTGTCTGTCCTCCTCCATCTCCTCCTGTCTGTCCTCCTCCATCTCCTCCTGTCTGTCCTCCTCCATCTCCTCCTGTCTGTCCTCCTCCATCTCCTCCTGTCTGTCCTCCTCCATCACCTCCTGTTGGTCTGATAGATCCCCTCCTGTCTGTCCTCCTCCATCTCCTCCTGTCTGTCCTCCTCCATCCCCTCCTGTCTGTCCTCCTCCATCTCCTCCTGTCTGTCCTCCTCCATCTCCTCCTGTCTGTCCTCCTCCATCTCCTCCTGTCTGTCCTCCTCCATCACCTCCTGTTGGTCTGATAGATCCCCTCCTGTCTGTCCTCCTCCATCTCCTCCTGTCTGTCCTCCTCCATCACCTCCTGTTGGTCTGATAGATCCCCTCCTGTCTGTCCTCCATCTCCTCCTGTCTGTCCTCCTCCATCTCCTCCTGTCTGTCCTCCTCCATCACCTCCTGTTGGTCTGATAGATCCCCTCCTGTCTGTCCTCCATCCCCTCCTGTCTGTCTGACTCCTCCCCTCTGAAGGACCAGAGAGCCTCATGAGGTCTCTGAGCAGAAGACTTGTCCTGGACCAATGGATCTGTTTTAATCCTCATGGCCTCATCAGAGGTCCTGATGGACCGTTCTGAAGACTACGCCTTCCTTCCTCTTCATCATCATCTCCTGCACAGCAAAACACAACGCACTTTATAGACAGAGTCCCTCACGGTAACGGTGATCAGCATTTGTAATACCTAGGTAACAGCATTTGTTATGACAGACAGACAGGCAGAGAGACAGACAGACAGGCAGGTAGACAGGCATGCAGATAGATAGACAGGCAGACAGACAGCATCATTATTCTGTTGGTCACAGCACTTGAACCCATCTTACATGTGGGCAATGAAAGAGACTGTACTGTAGTATCTACCCATTCAAAAGAATATGATTCATAAAGACAAGCACATGACTGTTAATGCTGACAACGTTACACACACAACAATATACATGCATACGTCACCTTACACACACACACACACACACACACACACACACACACACACACACAACAATATACATACACACGTCACCTTAATGTACTGACGTGACGTGACTAGCATCACACAGAGCTACAACCAATGCTAAACAACAACACTAAGTAAACTACAGAAACAGTTGACCCACAAATAAACTCAGAACCGTTCATGAAGAACTTGAAAGAAGAGCCGTACTTACGTTTGACTGTTAGTCTGAAGAAAAAGCCGTGAAAAGACGCCGCGTGAATTACCGGTTGTTTACTGTAGTCTGTTTACTGCTGCAGGACGTCTGTCTCAGGCGGAAATGGGGTTTCTTTCCCTCTAATCCAAACAGCGGCCCCAAAATCTCACTTGTGGCCAAAAATATATGACACTTGTAGTGATAAGGACTACCATAGAGAATGAATGGGAAAAGTTAAGGAAGTTAAGTCTTACTATATTCGGCCCCCGCGCGACGGCCCAGTGGTTCAAATCCCAACTGAGGTATTTTATATTTTTTTTAAATTTAAAAATTTAAAATTTTAACAATTATCTCGCGGGCCGGACTGGACCCCCTGGCGGGCCGGATTCGGCCCGCGGATCGTATGTTTGACACCCCTGGTCTACGCCATAGTCTTATGTATTGTTTTCTGCTTTATATCCTCACCTGTTTGTTCGATGGATGCACCGAATAATGAACGCAGGAGTTGTCGTATTCACAGACCCCCGATTGCGGAATTAAATGGATTCTCCGAACGAAGGAAGGGCCGCTGAATCATTTGATTTCCACAGACGCGAACGGAGCCGTTTCACAACGCCATTGCCAGAGCGATTTACATCTGCTGTCACAATGGGTGGCACTTACTGGTAATGTCTATAATCAGCTTATTTAATGCTTTCAACAGAGTGGCAGATTTGAAACAGATGGTGAATCTGCAGGCGTACTCTAAACACAACACGTTCCATATTATTGAGATCAGCAGTTGGTGGAAGGCCGCTGCATCTTAACACTTTCCCTTATTGGAGGCTACGGAAGTATAGGTGAGTTGAGGAGGCTAACTAAAGCTCCGAACTTCAATAAACCATTCTTTACAGGTATACTGGACAAACCAACCACGGAGAGATGTTCATGGACCTTTCATTGCAAACACACAAGATACTTTGTAGTTCTTCTTTTGGCCAGGATAAAGAACCCCTGCCATGCAGCATAGATTTGCTCACTCCTGCGGTGAATCATGTTTATGGTTCTGCACATGCGATAAACACACACACACACACACGCCATCCTCCTCTGCTAGGCCAAGGTTTGGTGCACGTCTGACATCTCTGTGCAGGTCCCGGACAAAAGTGAAAGCCAAAGCAGGAGAATCACACATTTCCCGATTATCATCATGTTTGGTGAGAACGCTGCTGTGAGCAGTTTGTCATTTGAAGTGCACGTTCGGGAGCTGACAAACAGAGGAAGCATTCTCCACGGATGCTCGTGGAGAGGTTATGACTGCAATCAGAGCCTCTGATGGAAATTGAAATAAAGCTGCCATTTAGGGCTACACACACACATATACTGTAATAGAGCCGTGCAATCATTCCCTACGCATGAAGGCTTTAGATAGAACCGATGTTACCATCTGCAAAGGCTTGTGGTATTTTTTTTTTTACCTGATCTTTTGCTTTAGCAGCTGAACGTGGAGCACACAGTAATGCACTGCAGTGCTATACTTTAATAGTGTATCCATATATGTAAATGCACCTCAGCTATTAAAGCATAATCTCCGCAAATCCAATCAGCGTAAACGCCAGCTCATGTGTGGCGTACGCCCTTGTGGCGCTGCCATCGCTTCTCCTTGGAAGCCATCAGGTCGGAGGGATGTGATCTTCAGAAGAACAGGCAACCTGTCATTGAAAATGTCCTTTAAGTTGACGAGCCGTCATTTATAAATGCGTCAGAGACGGCCTTCGCGGTGGCAAATGCATTCAGCTCCGAGCACAGCGCCATTCATGCTTGGTCGGGAAACAAAAGAAAAGCGCTATTCTAATTAACATCCCCAGTGACCCGAAAACAAACATTTATTTTCCCATCTTCTGCATACAGCGAAAGATTTTTGACATTGTCCTTTGATAGCTTCCGATTTCCATTTTCATCTGAGTTCATGCATAATTAATTTCGAATTTACCACTGCATAAGTATTAAAACACCCAAAACAAATTCTGTGATAATGGAGGTGTTTGAGGTCTCCCTCATTTCAAATTAATACCTTCCCCTTCACACCTTTCTGTCTTTCCCTCTGTGAGCAGCAATGAGGGATAGAAATAGATGGAAAATGTGGCAACTACACCACACTGTAGTCGAGTGACAAAATCCACGTTTAACATTAATACATTTCTAGGTAAGACAATTAGATGGATGGATAGTCAAATCACGGAGGAAATTGCTTCCATGTTTCAGGGGTGAATCTGAATTTGTATTTTGTTTTTCCTTAAGGCTTCATTAACATCTCTGTTTTGACTTCTCTTGCACACAAAGTACACGTGAAATAACGGGATGGAGTCCTTTTAACAGTTAAAGGGAATTATAAAGTATCTGCCACAGCCTCCTATTGTACCAGATGCATAACAGACACGTTTAAAACCTGTTTCAAATCTGTCACTTTGGAAGATGTTGAGTCATGTTTAGGATACTTGCATTGGCTTCAATCATAAATCTCACAAAAAAATCAAATAGATAGATTTCAGCGGGAGACAGTGTGACATTCAGGAAGTGCTTCAAGAGAGATGATCGGCAGAAATGTAATTCCATGTGAAGGTTATATCACGCTATATCTGGAAATTCAGTGTGTATTACACACTACCATCGGACTGACTGTACCAAAAGGGTGCAAGTGCTGCTAAATAGCTATTAGCCCGATCCCTGTCTCACTTTCATGGATTAAATGCACTAGTATAGATTCATGCACTAGTATATCCCGTCTCCACTCCAGCTGCATTTCCTAGTCATGACAGAAACGGGTCTAATGCAGGTGAAACTAATACCATGCCATTTGACGGCTGCTTTTACCCAAAGTGCCATGTAGCTTCATGAGTGCATATATTTTCAGCACAGGCGGCCCCGAGTGCAATCTGAACCGCTGATTTTAACTTTGCATTGGAATCTCCGTACCTTTCTCGATCAAAGAGATTTAGATATGTCTGTAAAAACACACCTTCACAAAGAAACCTGGTATTTAATCAAAAAAATGTGGAACACAGCTCTGACCACAGAAAGGTGTGGGAGTTTTTTTTTTAAACAGCAGCCGACACAAATACTTTCAATAAGGGCACGGCGGTGGCACAGGGTCGGTGTCAAAGTAGAGGGCACCAGCCCAAACATGCGGGGTCATCCATCAAAAATGCGAAGCCTGGCTCGAGCTTTAGCCAATCAAATATGTGCAATCACGGTAATATGCCCCAGTGAGTCACCGTCTGCAGCTGCACACCGGTTCGGTCCTGCTCCTCCATCCCTGTGCATTTGGTTCAACTCACTCAACACTGCTTTCGCCCCAAGGGGCTGGATGTAGTCCAAACATGATTCTGTGAACACTACCCAGGCTGCCTGTCTACATACATGTTCAGCCACACTGACACGCGCGGATGATGGAGTTCACGTCACATGGGACGCCCGTGGCCACACAGTTGTGAAAGTGTAATTTTAGCTCGGGGGTACATGCCGGCAAAACGCTGTTGTTGTGATGAGTTTGGCCAATGACAAATGTATTCGGCTCTGTCCGAGACACTTAACGTCAAGGAACTGATCGTTTATAGCAAAACGTTAAACCGTTGGGGTTTGACTGAAGAGGCTGTGCTCTCTAAGGAAGCGCTATGATAATCTAAGAAGCAGCACGGATTCTTTTAAAGTTAATGCATGTAACGTATAGGGTCACCTCGCATGAACATTACATCGTATTGTCACCGCTCAGCTGCTCAAAGTATTTGTTGTTTAGTCTCAGGGATTTGAATTAATTGCCACTAAGCTACAAACAGGCCACAGTGTATATATATATATATATATATATATATATATATATATACATATATATATACACTGTATATATGCCTCAAGGGTAAAGGTTGAAAGTGGTTAATATTCAAAGCAGGGCAGGAAAATTACACCTGATGAGGAAAAAGAAAATAACTTGTACTGAATTTAAAGCAGTCATGTGTCAACACAGCAATTAGCAAGGCCCTCGCCGCCTATAGCCTTAATGGAGTGAGAGCTTTATCAGGCGTATTAAGAGCTTAAGTCTTCTACACCGTGTCAATCAACACTCTCTGTGTGCCTCCCACCAACTAAGGTAATTTGGCTGTTTCTGTGCAACTGTTCTTTTTTATTTTTTTTATTATGGCATCAAAGCTTTAATATCATGACATTAGACTTTTATAAGAGATTGCTGGGAGTGATGAGTCTTGGCTCAATCAATACTGCTGTTCCCTCTCTGAACTGTTGTTGGTAGTTACGGTGGTGCCCTTTTGCAGAGTCTGTTATCTGGTACCGTACTTTTCGGGTTATAAGCCGCTACTGCCTTCGGTCAGTGTCTCCGACAGCTCCCCGCTGTAGCCAGCTGGGGCTCCTGCTAGTGCTCCGTCACTTCCCCGCTAACTTCCGCTAGCTCCCTGAAAACCACCGAAGGTAGCGGGACCAGGCTCGACACCCGACTTGGGCAGAGGGGACGCGGGCAGTAGCAGCAGCAGCGGGCAGTAGCAGCAGAAGCGCTAGCTAGCAGCGCTACTAGCAGCGCTAGCTAGCAGCGCTACTAGCTTGCTACAGCGGGGACACTGATCAGCTGTAGGAGCGGCTTATAACCCGAAAAGTACGGTAATCAGGGGAAAAAAAACATTTTGAATAGCAGACTGAAAGAAAGATTTTTTTTTTCGTTCTGTCCAAACAGCAGTGGTATATTACCAGAGGAGGTTGGTTTGATTCTGCCCTGTCCACACTGGTCATTTCCGTCAGTCATCTAGGGGCACCACACAATGTCAGCCAGAGAACAGCAAAACGGTTGAATCTCTCTTTGAGTGGTTCCATGTCCAAACTACAGCCTGGGTCACGTCAGGCACCACACCTTAATGTAATGGCCTTTAAGTTATTTTTTAATTCTAATTATCGTTGGCCTGCTAAATGATGGGCGTTACCAGCACCGCAGGGGAATATCAGTGACAGGAAGCGGACCTGCATTTTTCTTGTTGATCTGAGCACATTGGAAAAAAATATGCAAGGAAAAGATGGGTTTGTGTCGCAAATGTTTGCACACATGAAATTGTTTTATTTGTATGAATGTGAAGATACTCTACGAACTTGCCACCAGCTGCTGTCAAGAGGAAGCCATAGGGAAGCTCCGTTTATTTAACTCTACATACATATGTGAGCAAAGATTTTCTCTTATGACGCCGAACAAGTAAACTCTGATGATGGATGGTCACCTTCGAAGAGTGCTTCATATATTTACACTACAACACTCAAGCCCAGCGGCAATTCTTCCATCTGAGGCCCTACTGGTCCCATTAGGAGTGATATGTATTAGTGATTAAATCATCTTATTGTAAAGGGTTGTCCATCCAAGCGTCCACCTGGACTCAAGGACAAACTAATTGGATTTTGGTAGTCAAAGATCAAAAGATCAAGGTCAATATGTCTTCACGCCCGTCTCATTCTTGTGAACGTAATACACCAGGAGCGCCTTGAGCGTATTTTCTTCAAATTGTACACAAACATCCTCTAAGGACTAAAGAATGGATTGATATGATTTTGGTGGTCAAAGGTCAAAGTCACTACGACCTCTTGTCCGTCCCATTCTCCTGAACGCGATATCTCAGGAACGTCTTGAGGAACAACAAAAAAGTGCTAACATAAAGGGCTTATTATGACAATTTCACACAAAAGTCTAATGGGATAAAAAATGATGACGTGATGACATTTTGGACAGACATGGATATAAACTGCAACATGACTGGTTGACGGAGGCATACGACTGTGAGGCGGTAGTTCTAGTTTCTCCACACGGCCTGTGGCTTGAAACGCGTGGACACCTCAGTTGTAGAGTTATGCCACTCTACTATGCCACTAGGCCGCTGTAACAGAGCTGTAAGTGCAGATGCAATATTATCCTTGGACATCAAAAAATAGAGGCGGTCATTTCAGCGGGGGGCATTTTTCGTAGGTGGAAATTACACACATGCTCTTTCAGATAAGGATACAATTCATGGGCTCCTCTTGCAATAATTCCCTATTATTAGCCATCCTCTGGTTTTGCTAATGCAGTCTACAGAGAGCTTCTCGCTTATGGTGTTCTTTAATCAAATATTTCACAATACAATAGAGCTAATACTCCATTAGCACAGTCATCAAGCTCCCCACATACTGCATGATATACAGCACTGGCAGCACACGCATACAATGCAAACCCTGCTCCCAGCGTACATACTTGATGTAGCTACATCAGTCTTTAGAAATTATTTATAAAGGTTTGCATTCGCTTTGTAGAATATCCTTTTGAAAGCCAATTCATTGTTCCTGCAGAACAACCAAATAGTCACCAAACAGCAAAGGGTGATGAGGGGGAGGTGAAGATGGATAAGTGAGAAGAAGGAGAGAAAAAAAGAAAAAAAGAGTTCGGCAGAGTTCGAGAGGTAAGTGTTTAGAAGCGAGAGAGAGTGAAGAGGCAGGCGTCGTAGCTCCCGCAGGCAGATTTGAGCCTCGAGTCAGAATCACTTGTAATACAACTACACTTATTGTGGCCTTTAAAGTACCATGAAGACGAAGCGACGAGAGGTCAACTTATATTAACCGAGAGTGGAAATATAAAGGAAATGTCTGCAGGTTTTCCCCAACAATAATCTGGAAGGAAAGTGCTGACGGGGAATGAAAAGATCAGGGCTTTTCCACAGACCTTTATCATTGTAATGAGCCAGAATGGACAAGGGCCGAGCTTTGCAGGACGGTGTCATAGTGTGCGCGTTCGCAGCAGGTATGGAAAGATAGAGAAACGAGGGAGGGAGCAAGGAAGGGAAGGGAGGGAAGGAAGAAGGGTGAGTCTTATTTCTTCCTTTAGCATTTCATTACTTTCTATTTCCCCATTAATACTAGCATCTCTGGAGTCAGCAAACAGCGGCGGGGTAAATGGATATGAAAGCAGCGCATCTCGCCACGCTTTGGCTGCCATCAGCGTGGCGCATTTAGTCGCGGGAGCCGATTGCAGGCCGGCGTTTCGCTAAAGCAGCGGGTGTTCGTCATTTGTTTGGCGAGATTACATGGTGGGGGATCTCGTTCGGGAGGTTTCGCTCTTTGTTTCACACTGGATGGGTAGGCAGTGGTTGGAGGGAAATGAGGGGAGAGGAAACAACTGTGAGAAATAAATAGGAAAAGTAAAAAAAAACAGCAAGGATTGAGGAATGTCTGGATAGCAAGATAATCGCTGTGTGTACCGTCGGGCAAATTTTTAAACAACAATAAATAAATAAATACAGCTGAGAATGCAAAATGAGGCGGAAGTATAAGTCACACATCTTTTACTTTATAAACACACACAAAACCAATTAAGAGACTCGACAACGCTACTTCTTCCTGTGTGCTCTTTAATCAAGAGAGAAACTTAGCGTCACGTCATCTGAAAAAGATGTATCTTCATCAGTACACAAGAAAAATAATAAATGAATAATCAAACATCAAGGCTCATTTTCCACATGACAAATCCCTTCCAAGTGAATGAAATGAGCTTTGAAAGAGTTTCGAGCTAAAGAGAGGGGACTGAACAAAATAAATGATGCACAGAAGAATCATAATTAGGGGGGTGGGAGGGGGCTTCAAATGTCGGTTCCACTAGCTTAGACTTCTCCTTCCACCATGTCATGCAATCTGCTTCTCTAATTCCCCTAAGCCCCCCAGGCCAATTTTCTGCTATGCTAGCACTATCCTTCCAAGGAATTGCTTATGTTAATATGGCGGATAAAATACTCTCAGCAATTAAGCAATTAATGTGTCTGAAATGTTCTGTTGTTGTTTACCGCCCGTTATATATTGCCATGTGTCCTCGGCCAAGGAATTAACAAAGAAGAATACTTTTTTGTGTGTTTAGGTTCTTAAGACTTTGTTATTAGTGTGTCTCTCACAAGATTAGACAAACACGTAGGGACATGGGGAATTTTATTCACAAATGTTGTCTTTATCTTTCTGGCTTTGGACTCGTATACACACTGAAATTGGGTTTTCATTGTACTACATCCCTTTCTCCAGTGGTGTCTTTGCGTACCACTTCGTAATGTGGTACCCATTATGAAAGGGTTTACAAAATTTTGCATTTGATAATGTCTCATAAGTTACAAGCTCCTTCTTATCTCGTTATTTAACTGTCTGCAGTTGGAAAATGTATTACTGCTGTATTTGATCACATTGTAAAGTTCTTATGGGAACATGTTGTCCATTTAATCATCTTATTCTATGTGGAGGAAAAGGCAACATTAGCAGTGGAACAAGCTTAAAACATTTTTTCATCATGTCGTTACAACGCTTGCTGAGATCCCTGAGACTGAACCAAAACAGGAAAGTTGCGTTCTTTATAAATTGCAATTGCAATTATAAAAATGAATTAGTCATGGTTAACAGGTTTGTATATCCTTATCCAAAAGGACAAATAATAATATAAAACAAATTTTGTTCATCACTTTTAAAAATGTTATCCTGTTTTCATCGTTGTATCTGAGCTGCCGGTCATGATCTTGATTAGAGCCCCATGCAAATGTAAGGCATGTAACCATCACCGGATGTTGATTGGCGGCACACTGCGTTTATACCTTGTATTGGTCCCCATGCATCTCTGACCACCTACAGAGGCGCTTTGAATGATTGCATCTTCAGTATGTCTGTGGCACATTTACATCTTAAACTAATGCATCTTTGCATAAAGTTATGATTACATCCGATTCATCACCAGGAGCACACTGAGTGAAATTGTATTTTTCATTTTTTTTTCGTTAAAGTCAAGGCTTTTTATTAGTGCAACAAAGCTTCAGTGTAGCATGTGAAACAGCAAGGACGGAGATAGAGTGATGGGGGAGGAGGAGGATGAAAGACTGGCGGCTGGAGAGAGAGAAAGACTATTGCCCATCATAATATAACCCAACCGGAGCTGAGGAAAGAGATGGGAAATTACAGAGGCCCCTAAGTGCACTTTTTGATGCTGAAAGAGCAGATAAGGCTCTTTGAAACCAGGCCATCAGAGCTTTTTTCATGGGGTAGTGCTGGGCCGTACAGGCATGGGTAAATAACACCTGCAGCACTCAGGCAGCGCAACCCAACATACAAAAACACTCCTCAAATTCAGACAGTAATATGTATCTGTGCGTGTGCTTGTGTGTTGATGTGTGAACAGCTTTCTTTCTTTCCCAGCAGAAGTAAACTCAAACAGTATGTTGCTGTCTGTTCTAGCCCTCGCCTCGCTCTTCCTTTTTCTTTTGTTTTCCGTCGCCCTCTTTCACCCGGTTTGAGCTCGAGTTTATCTTCCCCTTCAGAACCACCATTATCCCTCCTCAAACATCTCAGGTCAGGTTGTCTCCCAAGTCTTCTGCCTCTTTCTCACCTTCCATTTACACATTGCACCTCTTTTGTCCCAGACACCTTTTCTAAAACATAAATGATAGTCAACAGGATGAAGTCTAATATGGGCATGTTAGTGAAGTGTTTATTTTGCTAAGTAATGACTATATAATTGAATGATATCAATATTGATGTAGGACAAGTAACATGCCGTGGTGTACCAAGATTTTTAGGTTCTACAGTATATGTGTTTTATAAATTATTAAATCTTATCCGGCTTATATTTAGCCCAAAGCCATTCATAAGTGTGTGCTAAATAGTAAATTAATTGGATTATTGTTGGAATTTATATGTATTGTATTAAAGAAATCCTAATTAAAAAGTCAAGTCATTTGAATGAGGCATAATGGCATCTCTTAGCAGGCTAAATAACCACTATCAGGTATAGCCAGCTAGCTCCAGTAAGCTAGAGCAACGACTGGACTAAATAAGAATGAACTGACTAGCTGCTGTTGTAAATAAATGCAGTGCAGTCACACTTACTGACCTCCTTTTATTAAGCTTAACTAATGTCCCCAACCTACAAGCTGGAAATGAGATCTGAGCAGCAGAAAACCATCAACTGTTGTCTAAATATGTATCCGACACACTGAAACAACAGATGTAGCTTTATTTTTGAGTTATTTAAATATCTCAATGACATTAAAAGATTTTAATTTGTATCATCAAGCACACAACACTAGATAATACCGACTAGCACTCTTCTCATTCGCAGCTTGAGCTAGTTTTACAGGCTGCCAGCAAAGGATACTGCTCGGCAGTGGCGGCCGGCCAATAGAGGGCCACGGTGCCTGGCCCCACCCACCTTCAGCCACCAAAAAAAATTAAAATCAGGGGAGACGTGAGTGCATGAGCTTTTGCCGACCGTCCTCGGCTTGTTGGAACAAAGGTCTCCCAGTTGATATGATATGATGATATGATGATGTGTAGTCCAGTAAAGCAGCAGTTTGTAGAATCCAACTGTTTCTGAGTGGCGTTCGGTTGCACACGGTCCCAATCAGGCCACCTGATGCTTTTTGTCTGTTTTTTTTTTATATATATTGTTTATAGTTTGAAGTTAAAAAATTTGAAGCTGTAGTTTGAAGTCAAGTATCGGTTCAGGCACCGGTATCGTTTTAAAAGTATCGTTTTAACACCGGTATCGGAAGAAAAGAAAAAAACGATACCCAAACGATACCCAAACGATACCCATCCCTAATTATAATATACTGAATTGTATTAATAAGATGTCCTTATTATGTCAAAGTGTTGGAATAAATGTTAAATATTTAAGTGCAAAGTAGTAATGCGTGATACCTTTTTTTGCATTGAATCATACTGGGATTAGATGGCCCCACCAAAAAAAATTGGCACCAGCCGCCACTGCTGCTCGGCTTTCCTTTGAAGAACCACCTGAGGTAAATGTGTGGTTGAACCATCCTACAGCGTTTTGCTGTACAAAACAAACCCTTCATACAAAATAACATATTTTCATAAATAGGGGTTTCCTATAAGCTAAAAGCATGGAAGACTATTCAGAAATATAGAGGTGCCATCTGACTTCCAGATTCCACACAATTGAACCGTAATGCATGCATGAAATTGTATGTATTCCATTGAAATTGCGGCAAAATTAAATGCTGGTTTGACTGGGCCTTAAACACTGTTGCCTAGGTAGCCTGGTTATCCAATCACAATCAACATGGAGATGAAAGGCTTATGAACAAAGTGCGAATGCAAAGGCCACTTATCAGATGCCAGATATAGATCACATGTTAGTACCAAGTGTTCATGAGCTTCTGCATCTGAATACATGTGCAAGAACACACACACACACACACACACACACACACACACACACACACACACACACACCCTCCACTTATAATCTCCTCCACTTAGCCCCACCTCTCTTGGCCTTCTCCCTCCGTATTCAGCCATCCATCACCACGGCTCCTTTCCACACCTCGCATCCTTCCTCTTTCCTCCTGACTGACGTGCATCTCTCCACTGCCTCAGTACACACACACACCCCCGACCCCTCCCTCCTTCATGTACAGACAGACAGATGGACAGGTCGGTGGATGGATGGCAGGGACAGAGAAAACAGTGGATCTGCTGCTCCACCTCTGCGCTGTTATGATATCGAACGCCCGCCCACTCCTGTCATCGCGGCGCTAGGAAATAGATTGCCATCACACTCAGCCACTTCACACGTCCGATCTCTCTCTCTCTCTCTCTCTCTCTCTCTCTCGCTTTCCTTCTTCTGCTGTTTTTTTCTTCTTCTTTTATGTCCCTTAAGCTCCTCTCTCGCTCTCTCTTTCACTCCACCTCTCCAGAGTTTCATTTCTCTTTCTACCTCTGGCATATAAGCAACACTGGCGTGACGTTAACGATCAATTTAACAATAAATATTGAGCACAGTTCCCGGGAGAAATTTGTAATCAAGAAGTGTATTGATCCAGTATATTATTCTGTAGTTTTCTGTGAATGTTGGAACAAAGTCACATAATAACGCTTGATAATGGGCAGATACATCCCAGTTTTAGTGTGAAGAAGAAGAAGAAGAAGAAGAAGAAGAAGAAGAAGAAGAAGAAGAAGAAGAAGAAGAAGAAGAAGAAGAAACAAAAGTAATACCTGGTATTGAGTTTCTCCGGAGGAAAAGAACACTGTGACTGGGAGAGTTACAGTGGATTGTTTTTTAAAGACAAAGTCCATCCCACTGTGCAAGCTGCAGTAGGTACAACATGAAGTGAATATTGAAGTGAATATACAAATTGTGTATTTTAACCACAAACTGGCACCGTTTTTGTTTAGTTGGTTTTCTGCTTTATTTTTAATTCCCCTGCCTCTTGTGTCCTCTGTTCACTTCACTTCCTGCCTTTGCATGTTTTCCCACCTTTGTGATTGTCGGCCCCGCCCCTAATTGAATCCTCCTGCACAGTGTATTTAAACCTTGTTTGTCTCCTGTCTCTGTTGGTTCGTCTGCTCCCATCTCCAGCATGTTCTTTGTTTTGGGCGTTGTCCTGCTTGGCTTCCCTTGCGAATATCCTTTGTACCGTTCCTTCTGAAATACCTTATCCTGTATTCTTTGGAATCTCCAGAACCACATCGATGATTAACTTCATTTAAATTGCTGAAATACAGTAAAGCCCTGTGGGAAGAGTTCTATCTGAACCGGAAAATTTTTACTTACCGTTAAGTTTATGTAATTACATAAACCCCGTAACCTCGCCGTCATTTCCGGCGGCGGCCGTAACGTTTCACTAGATCGTTGATAAGTACACTTTACAAAGTCGGATTTCAATAAAAGACACTTCTTCGTAACCCTACGAGCTTGTATGGGTCTAATAAAGTATGATAGATCCTTGTGTGTAGTATATGAGTACCTGAAAAATCCAAATGCGGCCAGATTATTTTTTCTTTTCTACTCTCTTTGACTTTTTCCACTCTGGAGGCTTCCGTGATCGTGGGAGGTTTCTTAAAACGAGTCACACGTCTTAAGCAGAGATTTATGCAGCATGCACCAAACCAATGGTGTTTAGACATAAAGGTTATAACTTTTAAATGTTTTAACCGAACGACACAGTTTTTTTTTTACTAAAACTCCATGGTAACTCCCCAAGGCTTTGTTTTATTGTGATTTTCTTACAACTCTGTAGGTTGTTGTTTAGGCCTTGAAGCATGCATCTGGAAAAACTCGGGGGCGGCTCGAGAAGGCATTTTTGGGAAATCTTGCTCATATCATGCTGGATGTTCATAGTTATGATCAAAATATGTTATAAAAGTGGTTTTCATTGGAAAATATTTAAAAAAATCACAAATAAATTCTGAAAAATTAGAGTTCTAAAGTATTAGAACTCATTTGAGTTCTAATACTCAAATGAGTTATAACATCAATCTGTACAACAACAATCTGTACACATAACATCCCGGGACAGGGATGTTATGTGTACAGATTGTAAAGCCCTCCGAGGCAAACTTGTATTTGTGATGTTGGGCTATATAAAATAAACTGAAAAACTGAATTGAATTTGGGGTTCATACGGCTACTTGAACAGACCTCACTGTTCAGAAGGGCTTCTCCCCCCTAGGGGGGAATCAGGGCTCAAAAGGACTCACCCTTGATCCTCCCGCCGTTCCCTCGCATCTCTCTGCTTTTGGGTCCATCCCCGTTGCCCTTTTTGTGCGGCGCCCTATTCCAGTTGTGACACACACAGCCAGTTGATGACTTCCCCCATGCCCCACTGGTGATGTTTTTTTTCTCCTGTTAACAAGTGTATATTAGCTCAGACGGACCGAGTGCTCAACCATACACACCAATCAAAAACATCCAACACAGGGTCATAGCAAAGCTAAACAGCATAAAGGCGGCAAAGTGCCGTCCTCTGGAGAGTAGTATGTGCCTGAACACCTCGTTGCGCCGCTCTCCTCCTTCGGAGAGGAAGTTGGAGCGACGAGCAGGCCAGCTGCGCAGGATGCGCTCAGCAGCTGGCAAAAAAGTGACAGCCGCCTCGCGACAACATGCCGTAGGACTTGGATAATCCATTTCAAAGGAGTGGGCCAGGCCTGTGACACACTTGACAGACAATGAAAATCCCCCTTTGACATCAAAACACAAGGCTTTCGTTTCATTGGCAATGCAGATGTCTTTGATGTGCCACTCGCGTCCACACTGTTCCAGCTCTCTGTTTGCATGCATGTATATATTCTCTATTTACTATGCAAATAGTCACTCAAGCGTTAATCGCACTCAAACCACTATTTTTTCCACTGCGGAGCGATGCTTCTTTGTATTACAAGCCACTTTGGGAATATAGCCGCCGTTTAGGGAGACTGTTCTGTTACTCTTGTTTGTTGTTAAATATCAGATCCGATATTAAACAGCCATTGTCTTCTTTAGTCATCTTGAGGTGGAGAAGCATTCCAGTTAACGTCTCGCTGGTCCTGTCTGTAGTAGTGTGGTGGCGTGTCACTGATCTTATCGCCACCGCAATTACGAGGCTCTCTGCAGAAGCGTCCAAGTCTGTTTTCGTCCCTTGCTTGTCCAACTCCTTGTGTTCCTAACTGGAAGCAACACACCTGTTTGCGCTTCCCATCAAATTTGACAGGGTGCCTTCAGCTGTGAAATCCGTTCGGAGCAATTGCAGTGTTTGTAACTGCACATCTTGCGAAATGCTGACTTTCTTCTATAAAAGCTATGTGACCATCTGCCA
Organism: Myoxocephalus aenaeus; assembly: GCA_038501785.1. Lineage (NCBI taxonomy): Eukaryota > Metazoa > Chordata > Actinopteri > Perciformes > Cottidae > Myoxocephalus > Myoxocephalus aenaeus. Next base: position 6,668,121 of record JBAMJR010000040.1, on the reverse strand, counting down.
CAACAGCCAACTGGAATCTCAGGTCCAGTAGATTTGAGGCCAGGGGTCGGTGACCTTTCTTGGTATGAAGTGCCACTTTCAAACTGTCTTGATAATTGGTGTGCCATAACAGCATTAAGGTTAACGTTAAAGATCTGTTTCCATAAATATATGTTAAAAGAACTGATCTATATAGTACTATTGTGGAGTTGCACCGTTAAACAGTTTTTCACCGTTTTTGTGGTTCGTTTTTTTTCAGGGGCAGAATTCATGGCTCGGTGACGCACTGGAGCCATCTTTGACTTGACCCCTCCTCTCACACGGTATGAAAACTAGAGCGCACAGCACCAGTGGTTCTGCTGCCTAACGGCGAGGGTAGAGAGAGATGACGAGATTTCAGCGTCACGACCTGAAATTACTTGTTTCACAATCAGAATTTGAGCAATTTGGTCCAATGACATTCGGAAAGTCTAGAGAAGCAGTGAGACGACCAACATGTCGTAGCTACTGTAACAGTACTAATTTCATATACATATGTAAACGATTTTTTTCAATCATTCAAATTTGGCTGTATGTGTAATTTTGACACCACATCAAATCTACAATGGATCTGTAATTTCATTCCATGCACACATGCAACGTTTAAATAAAAAATAAAAAGTGAGAGCACTAAACAATAAGCCTGCCATCCTTATGCAAACATCCACATCCGAGTTGATATAAATCACCATACCAACCTTCCACCAATCTTGTTTTCCGCGAAGCCGGCAAAGAGCAACGAGCAAACAAGCCAATCAGAGGCGTAGCAAAGCGGGTCTTCGCAGAATGCGTGTGGGGGGGAAAGAAATCAATCAAATTACCGTAAATAACAGACCACCCGACTGCCAACGGCTGTGAAAGAGGCCATTTTGGCATGCCGAGGAGAGGGGACTCACATATTGCTAGTGACACTGGTTAAGCTGCCGCGTGCCAGTCTCGGCACCTTCAAACAGCAAGTGAGCGCTAAATCGAGAGAAAGCTGACTTTCTGCCATCCCCTTGGTTTTCATTGAGCACATAGTAAAAAGCACACAGTCCTTAAAACTCTCCGTTAGGGCTTCTCTTGAGTCTCAGTCGGTGCTTTTGTGTCACAGCTGCACTTCTGTCTGTTTGTAGCTTTGGGTATGTTCTTTTCCGAATGTGTGTGTGTGTGTGTGTGTGTGTGTGTGTGTGTGTGTGTGTGTGTGTGTGTGTGTGTGTGTGTGTGTGTGTGTGTGTGTGTGTGTGTGTGTGTGTGTGTGTGTGTTTACTCCAAAGAAGTCCTCCCACATTCACCACTGTGCACCTCATGACATAACTCCACACTGTCCCGTTTGGCCCCCCATATCCAGCAGCGCCCAGCGCTCCGCCGTTAATGCACTGACACGCCGGCAACCCTGGGTAAATGGAGGTCCTGCTGTTGCGGACCAGATCACGACACAACAAACTAAACAAACACAACAAAGCCGGGTTCAACTCAGCGGAGACCCTATCACAGCGCTAATGGAGCGTTCACTGTATTCATATTTACATTAGGGATGCTTTAATTCTTTATTTCGAAATAATTGTATCTCTAAGGGTGTGTGTGTGTGTGTGTGTGTGTGTGTGTGTGTGTGTGTGTGTGTGTGTGTGTGTGTGTGTGTGTGTGTGTGCGCATGCTAGTCTAGCGTAACGGGTTTGTTTGTTCTCTAGTGCGTCCAATCACAGCAGAGTTGTGTACACAACACACAACACTCATTACAACAGTATCCAAGCCTCCACTGTGAAGACATGGCAGGAGTCAAGCAGCTCTTCTCAGTGTCTCTGCTCTCTGCAGCACAGCTTTGGCACACACACACACACACACACACACACACGCACACACACACACACACACACACACACACACACACACACACACACAAGCACAAATCACTCTCTACCCCTGTGGAAGCTAATCCATTTAGCTCAGCTGCGTTTCTATTCAAGCTAGCGTTACATGTGTGTGGCCGCGGCGGCTGTGTGTTCATGTAATACGTTGCCCCGTTTCCACCGCAAGATTAGTCGACTAAGACTTGTAATTGAGGCTTGACGAGCCAAATAATGCCAGAGAAAAGGGCTTTTTTTGTATTTTTTGTTGCGCGGCAGAAGGTTTCGCCAGATGCAGGGAAGTCTTCATCTCGCGCCGCTGCGGACGCTTTTTAATCTCACATAAAGCGTGAAAACATGAGGAATTTCTTGAGTGGCATTTACTCACAAAAGGTGCCAAGCTGACAATTAAACTGAGTGTTGAACGCTGAAATAAACTGTGAAATGTCTTGTTTCATCAGTCAACGGCGTAAAAAGAAGCCAACAACAGCAGGTTCCCACAGATTCACATTTTCTGTTATAACACAAAAAGAAAACACAGTTAATCTACAGTGCAGTAAGAGATGAGAAACAAGGGAGTGCTGCTTTTACTGCAAAGGCACCTCGAGGAGATATTTCCTGGGCCTAGAACGTCATTTGATGCTTAATAACAGTTAATAACAATCTAATTTCTCAACAGTTCAGAAAGCGCAGACTGTTGGGAAAAGATAACACAAATAAAAGACAATAGATGTTCTCCACGGAAGCCTAAATGTTAAGTCCGGCGTAATTGTTTTTGTTATTTTCTCTCTCTCTCTTTGTTCGCAGCAACTTAAAACATCACTGTGGATTTTTTTTAGAAGCTGATTCATGGACATTTGAGCTTGGCGGAGGTAATGATATTCCTGGAAGTCATTTCTTTATGCAAATTGGGTGATTGGGTGGCATGGGGTTAAATGCCAAAACAGCCAAAAGTCCCATGTGAATAGATCAGGTTATGGGCTTCAAGGATGACCAGTGTGGTATGAGTAAATATGCAATATGTGATTAAACAAACTAACTTATTAACGCTAAATTTAACTTTCATCAAGTAATTGTTCAAATGTGTTTGTACCTGCCCAGATGAATTAGTGTAACTCTGCCGCTAATATGGCTCTATAATCATAGGCATCATAATTTACTCTCTGTGATGACTCCTTGCTCGTGTGTGTGTGTGTGTGTGTGTGTGTGTGTGTGTGTGTGTGTGTGTGTGTGTATAGTCAGTAGAAGTCAAACTCCTGCCAAAGGCACCTGTGAACTGCTGAGATGAAAGCAAGCTTGTTGTTGTTGTTGTCGTCGTTGTTATTTTTCCTTGTTGTGTCGTCTTTCTATCCCTCTGTCATCACACAACTTCCATAATCTCCTTATGGAAATTCATAAACCGCCACAGCGGCACAACACGGGCCGCAGCTGCTGCAGTGTAGGTGCGTCACACGATGAAACGAAAGATGTAAATAAATAATTTTATCAAGTGTCACCTCGCTGGAGCCAGGGGGAAAGAGCTCTCGGGGATTGTGACACATCCCACGAGGCTTTACTGTTTCCACTTCCACTGTCAGCTAAAAAAAAAAGTGCAAAAAAAAAAATCTAATCCCGCCGCTTTTCACCTCAGAGTTTAGGTAACAGTGCTGCTGTTTCAGGATAATTTTGGATTTAGCATACATCAGCCTCATTTCACGCTCCTTATCTTCCCTCCTCTTCCTTGTCACCCTTTCTCTGATTCACTTGACTTTGTTTTTCGCACCTTGTTGACAGATTCCTTTCTTTTGTTTGTTGTTTAAACCAAGTGAGGATTTAGCCCGGCACTGACACAGCTTTTGGCCTCGGAGCCGAACTGTTTGACTCGAGGCAAACAGCTTTTTTTTTTCTCCTCTTCTTTTTTTCTCTCCGCGCCCAGTGTGTAATCCTCACAGATAAAGCAACCTCTTCGAACACCGTGGAGTGTAGCAGTTGCTTAGGCAACAGACTATCCCATCTAATCCAACCTGTTCCCATCTCCCCGAAGTCTGAATACCTGTCGAATTGAAAGGCTTCCTAAGCCTACTACTTGTTAGCCTTGAGTCTTGTGAATAACATTTTCAAGTAAGATTTCAATAACACCGTGTCAGCTTATTCATTGACATAAAAGCCGGTGCAGCCTCTAAGTGGTCTAAGTGCAGGACTGTGGGGAGAGGCGGCACTTAGTTCCTTTTTACTTTTAATAACGGGTGAAATAAAATACATACAAGTGCACAACACGAGATGGAAAATAGTCTTAAAAAGTACAATTCAACATTTTAGTAGCATTGAGTGCAAAGCAAAGTGGCCAAAAAAGAAGAAAAGCTGTCCGTCTTGTTAGGAGATGTCATAGCTCGTTCACAGCTTAAGCGATGCGTTTATCGTGCGCTTCCCTGATGTCTGTGGGTAGTTTGCTCCTCAGCGTTGGATCTTCTTGCATCTTCTTCTTGCTTGGAACAAACCAGCAGCGGACCAGCAGGGGTAAAACAATGTCGCTTGGTCCGAGTCATTAAGGGTGTTGCATGTGAGGAGGAAGACCTTTTAAACGATTCTATATGTTCCAGGAATCCAGTGCAGAGCAGGTGAAATTGGACGAATGTGCTTTTTTTTTTTTTACTTAAATGAGCTCTCTCTGCTAAGTCTCTTTGTTTTTGAATTTACAGGAAAAGCATTACGCTGATCGAGTCCGCTTGAAGTAAAAGCATGAAGCCGTTGTTCAGCGTCTGTTTTATTTATAAATGGTCGTTCTTAAAGCTATGGGGCGGGAAATGTCAGTTTTCGTCACCTTGTTAATGTGGGACTTGAAGCTTGGATCTGAATTAAAGATAACGCCAACACACGCAGCGCCAGATTGAATCCTGGGAGTTAATTTCCCCGGTTATTAAACAGCGTTTTTCTTTTTGTCGTTGAGCCTAGTTTGCCTCCATCTTCTTTCAGCTGATCGACACACTCTCTTAATCTCATTAACACTGTTATTTTGTATAACCATGGGAAGATCATGTCAGTCGACCTCTTTCTAACCTTTTAGCGCAGCAGTATTTAAAGGTATTGTATGACTCAAATTGACTCAGTTGAGAATTGACTGTAATCAAAATGGATCTGACCCCAGATTACTCTGTTTGTCTTTGTACCCCCTCCCCCAACCCGCCTCAAAAAGAGAAAGCAGGAAAAAAATATCCCACCTCAGAAAGAAACGATGGGGGAGAGATGATCTGGCCAAGCGTTTTATAATCTTCCCCGGGGTGCCGGGAGCAGCAAAGTGTTGGGGACACAATATTGATTTATATGAAACTCAATGTTCCCTCTGATGCCCAGATGTGAGTGTCTGGACCATGAGAGCGATAAGGGATTGGACTAATATGAGTGCAGAGCAAAAGGGCCTTGATGCCAAAAGGATAAGCTCAGAGTTTCAACCACCTGAAAGTTTGCACTCTCTCTCTCTCTCTCTCTCTGCTGTATTTTATTTCTTTATTTTTTTGTCTTCATTCTGTCGTCGTTACATTGCTGCCTCCTGATGAATTGGAGCATTAAGGATTATGTTCTCCAAGAGATGCCCCTGGTGATTTGGGGTAAAAAACTGGAATGTGTCAAGTCAGAGCCGAGTGGAACCAGCAGCTACCGCATAGATTCTGGCCGGATTCATAAGCCTAATTAGGCCGGCCCACACAGGCACAGGCGTCTTTGCAGACTTTACCTTGTCATAGTTTTTTATCCGATGTTATGTAAGGTCAGCTGAATCCTGAAAATGCAGCTGGGCCAGCATATACTGCATTTGATTGGGTACAAAATCCATATAAATACTGTATACCGCCTGCGAAGTTCACTTCGGGCTGTATTCAGAAAAATGAAAAGACGCCATTGTAATTATCAGTTCATGCAAACAGCTGATGTCCTTTATACACATTTTGATGTCAAATGTCATTCATATAATTATTTTTTTCGGAAACAGCAAGCATTATATTTTCTTACTGTGTATAATAAGCACTCCTTTAAGGGACAATTGTATTGTTTAGGTGTTAAAGAGACAGTATTCAGGTTTACCAAAGTCAAAGTAGCAATACCACAATCCTGTCATTGTTATATTATCATGCATTATAATACTGGGTTCTTATTACTGATGCATTAAAATACAAGCAGCAGCATTACATTGTTTTAGAAGTTCCACATCTAATAGAATCTAAACTATCTGACATGCTGCTTGGTGTGTATTTACTCAAGTACTGATACTCATTTACAAATGTGAGGTACTTTTCTTTTCTTACTACTTCTTCATTACATCTCAGAGGGAAATATTTTCCATGTTACGCCGTTTCAATTATTTTACAGCTTAAGTTACGAGTATACTTTATATGCAAATTATGATTTTTACATACAAAACAAATGGAGAGAAACATGGTGTTTTTTAAATTCTATTATTAAATTACCCCACAGCTTGTGAGAAGCCCACCTGAAATTGAGCTGATTAATCAATTTGTCGATTGGCAGTAGATGAACTATTTTGATTGTTCACTAACTAATTTTTTGGTGTAAAACAATTTCATGGTCCCATGTGGAAGATTTGCTGCTTTTCCTTTTAATTATTTCAATTATCTTTAATAATTTCTGAAAATCCAACAATCAATCGATTAATGGAGGAAATGATCAGCAGATCAATCCACAATGAAAATAATCATTAGTTGCAGTCCTTAACAAAGTAATAGAAAAATAATTCCACCTCAATCAATTACAACAGTAAAATACAGCTTTTAAATGAATGCATGAGTAATAATAATCTAATGATATAATATATATATATATATATATATATATATATATATATATATATATATATAATAGTGTAACAGTAACAGGGGACATTTTTCTGTGTTTTTACTTTATCATACCGTTTACTGATCATACTTTTAGATTTTCATGATTATACTGACATACCCTTTAACTAAATAACTAATATCTAAATAACTAATATCTTAAATGCAGGACGTTTACGTCTGTGTATTTCTGCAGTGTGTTGAAAACAAACCAAAATGACTGAGCCTATAAAAGGAGATCAAAATGTTAAGTTGCTTGTGTGCCTTAAAAAGTAATGGATGGAAAATGTTTTATATTCCAAGAGGGAAGCTTCCTATTTGCTTAGAGTACAGAAACAGAAGTATCTATTATCAGCTGATAGGAGACCTGGATTTGAATAAGGTGCTGGACAGGTATACATTCTGTATGGCAGATAAATCATCTAATAATAAATACATTAAATACTGTCTTGAGATGAGTAAAGCTTTGCCTGTTTACACATTCATCAAAGGTTTTAACACTCGTGGTATATATCTGCCACGTGTGTGTGTTTTGATGGTAAATGGCAGGGTGTTCACATACTTATATTATATACAATACTTATATATTGTACATACTAGTTCAATGTTAATGTTGATGCTTAGTTTCTGTGTTATACTCTGTTGTCTTTAATGTCTTTTTTATATGTATCTTGTTTATTGTATATAATATGTACATGTACGACGAGGGCAACGTGTAACCGGAGTCAAACTCCATGTATGTGTAGACACACATGGCCAATAAAGCTGATTCTGATTCTGATATAATATTCAGAATAGCATGTGACACAGTCTATGCTAATGTTCACATGTGTGTGTTAATGGTCATGAACACATATATTGTTTAGGTCATATCTCACTACCTATAAAACTTAGTGTTATTACTTATTTAGCTTTTCTTGAATTGCATGTGTTAGAAAGCCATAGCTGACTAATGTCTATCAGCAGTGTATGGTATGAAGTCCGAAAAGTAATGTTTCTGGTATCCAGCAAGTCTATTAATGTCTAAACATTGGAAAAGTACTTCTTTTTTTTTTAATGATTTATGATTGCACCAAGGTACAGTACTTGAGTAAATGTGCTGACCTTTTTAAACTGGAAAGAGGAAAATCAAGAACGCATTTCATATCACCCAGACTAACATTACAGCTGACAATGTGGAACATCATTCTCTGTATGGGCAGTTTGGGATGTATTTCTCACTGCCAGTTATTGTCTTCCAGACATCTCTGTACGGTATGAAAATCAGTTATCAGATTGTTTCCTGACGTGCAGTTCATCACTGTGGAATCAACGTTTTTGTCAAAGTTACTATCCATGTAATGTATTTTATTACTTATTATTATATCATATTTGTCAAAGTATAATGTAATGAATGAAAAGAGTAATGCCTGCACACCGACTCCAAACCACAAATGTATTTTAAAAGCCATTTCAATCACAATCAGAATCTCTGCTATTATGTTTAAAATGGTTACTACACTCATCTACGTTTATGATCTACAATAGGCAGTTTATTAAGATGTTGATCTTAGGCCAATAAACATATCAAACAAAGCCTGATTAGTCCATTCATTTTCTGAAATGTTTCAGTTTTTTAAATGGTGACCCTGGTCTGTAACAAGTCTTCAAAGCCCATGTTGACTTCTTTAAATGTTAAATCTGGAAATCAATCGTAAATGATGTCATGTTGCCTGAATGTTCACGAGGCAGCCTTTTTTTTCTTCAGTGAAGGAACCACTGCATATTTACACCATATATACGTTTGATAATTATAATGTGGTGCCAGAGACATGGGGTCAGCCTGCTGAGACCCACTTTTGAGGCACTTTGGTTAAGTTTCGTGAAAGGTCGGGGTTTCAGTTACTTAATTATAATTCAGCTAAAAATAGCAACCGCGTCATGTTCTCACGCTTCAAGTCACTGAAGACTTTGTTCTGTGTTAAACCAAGACGACAGCCTGAAGTGCTTTGAGTGCCTAAACATGGCCGCGTACTGGAGGGAAACATGATGATCTGCGCTGTCATTGAACAAATGCAAACGTGCTCTCAACATTTTTGCAACATTAAAACAACGTCTACGTTGGACCGCACTCCTTTCAAAAAGTACGAGAAGTCACAAGTGACTACAAACCGAATCGTATCGAAGACATGGCTGAAAATGTCTCGTTCTGTCAGACCAGCAGTGTAAACCTGGAATATATGCAAGTTAGACTCATGAACAACGCGGAGAGGCGAGCGCACCCTCCTCATTTACAACAGTGGATTTGAGCATATGGGTTAATTATGATAACATGTAATATATCCTTTTTATATATATACTTAAACTGTTACCTTTAAAACGTGAAACCTCACGGCTAGACTCCTCCAGCGCAGCTCTCATCCAGCGCTCCCATTACAAAGAGGAGCGTGTGCACTTTGATGGAGAACATACTCTCGCTCCCTCTCTAAAAACCCTAATGATACCTGCTTCCAAAGCCTATTTCTAGGACATCAAAGGATCAACTAGCCTAAGTGCTCATGCCACAGCGTGAGGGTACATACTGAAGCCTGTATTCCTAAACTCCCATCATTACCATACCGAGTTATTTTTTTCCTCGTGTGTGCTTGCAAAGCGGTTCACCTGCGAGAGCTTTTACGACCACAAAGGACGCCTCTGGCGCAAAGCAATGGCGCCATCACGTGGACAGGGGAGGTACAGGCCGAGCTGTCTGATTATCCGCTTGAATAAAAGATGAAACCACAGGAGACGGAGAGGGATATGACTGGTGGAATTCATGCTCGGCTCTAGTTGGACTTTGATTCTTGACATCAAATACGAGCTAAAGGCAGTTTAGGCACCAACCCTCTTGCTCTGACAGTGAACTCATCCCTGCTGTTTAAAAAGTCTGCAGAAGAAACGCTCCATGTTTATAATAATATGCCGCTGTTGACCCCTGACCTTTCCAAATGATAAGGCGCACGGGAATCAACACAGCGTCGTCATCGTGTTGACTGGAGGGCGCTAACCTGCGTCATGTCAACTTGGGATTGAAAACGGGTTGAAAAACATCCTCCAACAGCATCTGCCGCTGGAGGATGGCCAGGGTTATATATCTGTTGCTAAGCAACCGCTTTGACTCTTATTTTGTTGTGCAGGACAACTAACTAGATTTTTAGTCAAGGTTGCATCAGTTCGGTTTGATTCCTCTGCAACGCTGGAACCATGCAGAAATCAAAGACATAGATGTTTGTCATAGATGTGTCTGAGCTCTCAAACATGGCATTATAAATAAGCTGCAAATGTGACAAATAGAAAGTCACTTAAACTCTCTGTTTTCTAATGATTGCTGAACAAAACTTCTTACATTATACATCATTAGAAAAATCCTACGTGAGACAAAGAGGCTGTGTGGGGGGTGAAAGGGACAGGTGCATGCATGCGTTGTAAAAACAGGAAGTAGTTCTGTGTGAAATAGCACAAAAACAGGTCTGATGTAAAGTTTATATGTTGACTTTACGTACGGGAGAAAAGCCCGGCTGTACTGAATTAGAAAGGACTTCAGAATTCAACGGCCCCAAAATGCATTGCTTCTCTTCAGACTGTGCCCTGCATGGCGGACTGAGAGGCGGATGGTTCTGGCGCCGGCCGGCAACAGCGTCCGACTTTAAAAAACTACTGTCCAAGATCAAATTACTGATGGAGCCTGGAGCAGCAATTTTCCAAAATACAGATAAAACAGTAAGATACTTGTTTACCTTTTTTATCTTGAGCCCTGAAAAAGCTTGAGAAGCAGCTCATCCGTCAGTCCTCACATGAATGAATGATGACGGCGAAGGTTTTCAATCACACTCGTGTGAAATGCATGTGAAATGTATCATTTTCAACACGGCTGCTCCGAAACCATTTTCACCAGCTTTAGATTTAACTCCTAGTTTTCACATAAACACCACCAAAGTTGTACAAGGGCCCTTGATTAATGTCACTGAATCCCAAACTGCTCCAGGAAGCTCTATGAAAGGGACGTCTTATGCAGCAGGTGTGTGTGTGTGTATAAGGGGGAAATAGCTAAATAAAGGGAATGCATGACCTAAAAAGCTACACTTTCACTTCCCATATAGAAAAAGCAAGCGTTTATAATGTGTCCCTCTATTGCCGTACATGGAGCTCGGGTGGCCTTCAGGTCAGCACATAAACGTACACAAGCCTCTCTCGTGAGCCAGTGATGGGTTCTTCCTCCCTACCGATCCGATATCTCACACACGTCTTTATGTAAAAAGATTGTAAAACAATCTTGCAGACCTTTTTGAGCGTCTTTAAACACGGCACATTGTTTCCTACAGTGTGGAGAATGCCACATGTTATCTCTGCTGTTGCCAGCCAGAGAGTCGAATCAGAGAACATGGAGGAGAAATCAAGTTGTTGATCTCGAGGCGTTGTTTATCTCGTACGAGGGCCCTGAATCCTTGCACGGGATTGCTTTTCCCTTCTTTTTTTTCTGGTTGCTTCCTCTCAGTCTTCTTCCACGCAAGTGGAATTCTGAAGAGTTACTTCTCACTTAAAAATGAGTCGCTCATGATGACGCCAAACAAACAGAAAAACGCGAAGCCCACTTTTTTGGGGAGGGTGGGGGTGGGGGTCATCTTTGCTGGCATCTTCGGCTGTCTGAGAACGACTGGTGCATGAGTTGTGTGAAAAGCAAAAAGAAAGTCTGGAGCCACAAAAAATAAGCTGCATAGAAAACACAGATCTTTTCCTGTAAAATGCAACATAGCGACAAATCTGGTGCAATCTAGAGACCTCTCTTAACAGGAGCGCTGTGGCATTATATTATGCTAAGCATATCAAAAAAATATTAAAATGTCATTTTATGCGTTTTGTTGTTTGTGGCAGGTAACAGAGAATAGGTCTAATAAGTGTAAAGTATCTCAGAGGAAGGGTACAGACTATCACAGGGCTGACACAAGGACAGACAAGCATTCACGCTCACATCCACACCAACGGGCAATGAACCCAAGCTGCATGTGTTTGGACTGTGGGAGGAAGCCGGAGAACCCAGAAGGGAACCCACGCCGCATGGAGAACATAAGGCACACAAGGCCGGTCTAGCCTGGAAATCAAACCTTGGGCTGTGAGCTTCCACACCACCGTGCAACCCCGGGCTTACTTTGCATTTAGATATTCTCTTTATCATAAACAATCAAACCAGCAGGGTTGTTTGAGCCTCTGCTAGTGAGCTATAACTATTCCATGAGCACATTTCAATTGTTTCGATTTGAGTTTTCATAAAGTTTTTGTGAGTAAAATCGCTGCAGTGAACACGACTTTATTCTTTCATTTATAGTTTATTCCATAGAGACAGACGCAGCATGCTGCACACAGACAAACTAGGAGAGATATCTGATGCGAGTGTCAGAGCTCACTGGAGGAACCGTGGTGACTGTCACGCACTCTGCCTCCTCAGTCACATCACCCGTCATCTTCATCACCTGAACATGAATGAACAACGTCTGGAAATAGAGCCGGTGACGGCTCTCGCTCAGCGTTCCCTCATTGTCAGTCCTAATCAAAATGACATAAGAAAACATAAATGAACATAAATAAATTGTGTTCACCTGTCAAACTTCCTTTTTCCTAAACAATACCCAGGACGGTGGGTACCACTGATTGTCACGATCATTTTCAAAGCAATCTGTGTGATTGCTGTAAACATATAAATACTGCACCGATACTCATAATGTGTAAGATCTGCAAGATGGATACACAGTGCTGCTAGGACGGAGAATTAGGAGGGGACGAGTGTTTAAGGATGCCCTCATCCACAAGCATTCAGAGAACCTTTAGGGGAGCGGTCCCTAAAGGTTCTCTAAATAACCTCATGGGAACGTTTTCTCAAGGTTCTCTAAATAACCTCATGGGAACGTTCCCTGAATAAAAATAACCTATAACAGTATTAGTATATAATACAACAGCATTTGAACATTACAGTTCATCAACATGTAACAATTTTTTTATGTTTTTTTTTATATTGTTAGTACTGCATAATATTAAATAATGATAATATATGTATCGTTCTTTTATGTAAAGATTAACGGAACCTGCAAGATGTAGAAGACGTTTAAAGTGGCAGAGAATGAAAATACTCAAGTAAAGTACAAGTATGTAACATTTGTGGTACTTAGTTACATTCCACTTCTGGTATGCATTTAGTTTAGGGTAAACACACTGAACTCAATGCATTAAATTATGTCATAAGGTCATCTCAAGAAATATATATACAATAAATAGTGTCACAGCAATGCAAAGATATCTTTTAAAAAGGCTCTTTTATGAATTTGTGTGATTCTTTTGAACACTAGTGGTTGTTTTCTTTGTGACCAGCAGAGGTCGGAGTTTAGCAATGCACCTTTACTGGGATCGCTGAGGTAAACTGGCCTCACACCAGTTCTGCAATTTGAAGGGTATGTTGATGTAAACAGGCTCTGGTACAGAAGTAGTCACACAAGTTGTGCACAGTGCAGTCATATTTGACCAGATTGAAACAATAAAAAAAAATGTTGGCCGATTTTCAGCAGCTTCTTCTATAGTTCAGGCTCTCTGTTCCACTGCATGTGTGCCTTTGAAGACCATATTGTATTTATGAAGACTTTAGTTCATAAAACATCGGGCAGCATGTTGCGAGCACATGTTTCCTGCCACATAAATCAGTTCATCTTGTCTCTCTCCCTGTCGGTACAGACCGTTTCTATTACGCCTGCCCCCCTGAAATAGATATTGAATTGCATATTGCAAATAACTTTTTTTTGTTTTTGTTTGTTTCCCCGACCACTGTTTGGATTATCTGATGCTCATTGCCTTTGAAACCGAGGGAGTGAGTGTCAGTGGGAAGGAAACGGATTGAGGTGTGGACAGATCCCGGATCTGCCAAGTCCTCAAGGCCTCCGAACTAGTAGTCTGGAGGCCACATGGATCAGACTTTTGCGACTCCTCTTCAATAACTGGCAGCCTTTTGCGTTAGATGAACTCTGTCCGAAGTCGTGTTGAATATAGTTGTTGCGTAATAATGGCAAACACTGATCAGGGGCGCTACCAGGATATTTTGATGAATGAGTATTTAACCCTCTGAGGTCGGCGCCCGCGTCGAAGCGTTACACCAGGTGCCTAAATGTTTAATAAAATTATAATCATCACAATAATACGTCACATAAATATGGTTAAAAATCTGGCGGATATGGTTTCCACTTCCGCGTCTGAGCATCTAAACATGGACATGAGGCGCGCAAAGCTTCACTGTGAGTCAGAAGGTGCCAAGCAAAGAGTCCTGAGCAGAGCTATATTGGAGGGGACAGACGGCGCAGCTTCAGAGCCTGAAGGATTCACTAACAAGGAGCTAGCCGGAGCTAACGGGCCAGATAGCTGGCCACAGCATTTCTGTGAGACTGAACGGTGAGTAATCAATTGTTGAATCTATCACGTTAACTTGTTACAGTGAACATAGTACGACCAGTAGTGCTGGACCTCCATTATGTGTTTGTAAGACAGTAAATAACGTGTGTGTTGACGAGAGCTACGTAGCAGTTAGCACGTCACTACACAGTGCCTTGTTGGCTGTTATCTTCCGTATATATGACTAAACGGGGCATAATCAATTGTTGAATCTATCACGTTAACTTGTTACAGTGAACATAGTACGACCAGTAGTGTTGGACCTCCATTATATGTTTGTAAGACAGTAAATAACATAACTTGTGTGTTGACGAGAGCTTCGTAGCGGTTAGCGCGTCAGTAAATAGTGCTGTGTTGGCTGTTATCTTCCGTGTCTATGACTGAACGGTGCATAATCAACTGTTGTCTCTATCACGTTAACTTTCTTACATTGAACTAATACTGACTGTATTAATGTATTTTACAGAGTGGATTCAGAGCTGCGAGGGTCCAGAGGAACATGTAGCATTGCTGCAGCAGTCTCCCTGTCCGTCTGCCTGCCTGAACACATCACCTAGCAGGCCGCAAAGCCAGCCACAGCTCATCATCCCCACCATATAATAATAAATTTCGTTTTAGACATTAAATTACATGTGTCTACCATTTTATTCATATATTCCACTGCTTTTGTGAACCTAAGACCTTTTGGTAAACCAATTTCCATCACCAAAACCGATATCCCACCGGAGTAAAGTTATGTTTTCACAACAAATATGAAACATTTCCAAAATCAAGATTCAATTTTTCAGCTTTAGTCATATTTTCATATTTACACTTGTGCCTTTGGGACAATGGTGCCTCATTATATAGATAGCTGAGATTGTTCTGTATTTTTTGATATACAACACATGATTTTGTATCATATGCTAGTGACTTTAAAAAGGGGAATTTAAAAAGTATGTAAAATCAAGAAAAATCAAGAAATTGACCCCCAGACCTCCAAGTGTTAAGTCCTGGGTTATTGTGTGTGTGTTTGACACTGATGTGCCTGTGGGAGGAACAACAGTGTCACCTGGTGGTACAACTGAGCTCTTCTCCGAGCTGTGCTTCATTTCACAGTATTTGTGGCTTCGCCTCATGCTCAAATACAAGACAATATTTTATGATTCAATCCAGGATTAAATGGACATTAAACGGATTTTTGTAGTATTGCCTTTCTCTAGAAATAAATCTCTCCTATACTTAAACAAAACTTGTGAATTAATCCCACAGTGTAGTCGTCGGGCAAAAATTGACAGAATCAGAATCAGAATCAGCTTTAATGGCCATGTAAGTTTGCACATACATGGAATTTGACTCCGGTTTCACTTAGCTCTCTGTACTTTATCACACACAATATACAGTAAACAAGATAAATATAAAAAAGATAAAAAAGACATTAAAGACAGTAGTAAAAAAAAGTGCAGATAGTGCAGATGAAGAGTCTGTTTAACTGTTCATCAGAGTGACGGCCAGTGGGAAGAAGCTGTTCCTGTGTCTGGTGGTTTTGGCGTACAGTGCTCTGTAGCGCCTTCCAGAGGGGAGGAGTTGGAACAGCTTGTGTCCAGGGTGTGAGGGGTCTGTGGTGATCTTTACAGCCCGCTTCCTGACTCTGGCGGTGTGCAAGTCCAGGATGGAGGGCAGGCTGGAACCAATGGTTCTCTCTGCAGACCTGACGATCCGTTGGAGTCTGACTCTGTCCTGTTTGGTGGCCGATCCAAACCACACAGTGATGGAGGAGCAGAGGACAGACTGGATGATGGCGGTGTAGAACAGGATCAGCAGCTCCTGAGGCAGGTTGAACTTCCTGAGCTGGCGCAGGAAGTACAGCCTCTGCTGGGCCTTTTTGCGGATGGTGTTGATGTTGGAGGCCCACTTCAGGTCCCGGGAGATTGTGGATCCCAGAAACCTGAAGGTCTCCACCGCAGAAACAGCGCTGTTGTGAATGGTGAGGGGGGGTAGTGTTGGAGTAAATCACACAGTTCTCAATGGACAATAGCATTACTTAATTGGAGGCTGTAATACAGTATATCAACAGGAATAATGTGTGTTGTAATTTGACTTTATTCAAAGTAAGTTTTTATTGAATTTTAAAAGAGAAATTGTTTGAAATAATATTGTCAAAGCTCAAATTCATGTCAAAGCAAAGTCTGTCCTTGAAGCAAATCTTTTAACTCGTTTATCTTAGAATAAAACAAAATCTTAACACAACACAAACACAACACAAACAAAATGGCATTGTTACAGTCCAAGCGAAGCAATGTATGTCGGACTAGTGTAGGCTTTAAAGAAATAAAAACTCCTAATACAAAATCATACATAAAGACACATAAAACAGCATCAGACATTACAATCAGAGTGGAGGACTTTGCTTTGTGAAAATCTAAGAGCTCGAGTCATGCATGGCCTACACGACTAGAGTGAAAGAAACAGTGTAGACGTTTTGGTAAATATATCGCTCATTCACCTTCCTGCCAAGACTGAATGAGAAGATTGATACCATTCTTATGTTTGTGTGGTACATTTGAAGTTAGAGCAAGAAACTGATTAGCTTTGCTCAGCAAAATGACTGAGAACAGCATGTCTGGCTCTCGGTCAGCTGCTTTTAGATTTTTGACCAGATAGATAGATAAATAGAGTTAGGCTAGACGTTTTTCCTCACTTCCAGTCTTTAAGCTAAGCTAAGCTAACCAGTTGCTGGCAGTATTTTTATATCCAATAGACAGACATATGAGTCGTATCGATCAAACTTCAATGCTCATACACACTCCTCTGAAGACGTTTTTCCCTTGAGTGTATATAAGCAGAACAGTGTCAGTTTGTAATCAGTCCATCCTTTGTGGGCACTCCTTCCAATTTAAAGAGAAAAATCTATATTTATTCTGTTCTAATTAAGTTACCCTTGTGTTTGAAGTGCCTCAACCTCCACCTCGGCTTGCTGAGTGCCACGTGAGCGACGTTGTGTACTTTGGGAACTATTCAAGTGGTTTCCCTGTGGTTAGACAACCCCTTTGCAATATACTTGGTGCAGTTATACCTTCCAGCTGGAGGGAAGCAGAAGAAGCTGACGCTTTAGGGATGAAATGCGGAGGCATTACGCAGCTTGAGCTCGCCCCAAACAGTCGGAAAGGTATGAGTTGGACAATAATCTGCTATGTCAGTGTGGATGGTGGCCAAGTCACCAGGAATGTCTACTACAAGGCTTCTACTGCACTCTGGGGGCACAGAGACCGTGTCCGCTTATTGTTTACTCTGAAACTTGACTAGATCAATTTAATGACAAGCAAGGCGCATGCAGCGCTATTGATGTGGCATCATAGAAAGTACCATGGACGTGCCGAGGCTTGGGCCTTCACGTTAAAGTTAGTGAGCCACAAACCATTAGCGAAGAGGCAGCATGTGGCAGTACTCAGGTTGTGTTAGTGCGACTCTGCTTTGAAGACCGTTGATGGAGAACAACAACTACTACGGAAGAGATCATCAAAGTTGTGTGGGGTAGCAGAGGTTTACTCCATATACATATATTTATTTTTCATAGAAGTTATGAAGGCACTATTTATTTAACCTTTGCCAAAACCTACAGTGCCAGCGGTTTTAAGGATTTTTTTGTCTTGTAAAATACAATGAGACTTTATAGCTGTGATACATTTTTGGGGGTGAAAGCCACAGTCAGGGATTTGTTGACAATATAAGTATCAGAATGTGGTTTATTGCCAATGAGGTTTTCACATTAAAGGGAATTTGCTTGGGTGCATTGACAAAGAACATATATATATATATATATATAATAATAATAATAAAAATAATAATATTACAAATAGACGGTTTAAAAAAATATGTACAATGTAACAGGAATTTGGTGGAATATGACTGAAATACAGTCATAGCATTAAATCATATAATGCACGATTGCATCAGCTTGTGTACTTAAAGCCTTTATACCTTACTAATCCGTAATTCTTGTATTTGAGTAATACAAGTGT
This sequence comes from Myoxocephalus aenaeus, assembly GCA_038501785.1. Taxonomy (NCBI): domain Eukaryota; kingdom Metazoa; phylum Chordata; class Actinopteri; order Perciformes; family Cottidae; genus Myoxocephalus; species Myoxocephalus aenaeus. The sequence continues at coordinate 6,650,010 of JBAMJR010000040.1, read as the reverse complement.
AACCCAACTTTCACGTGCAGCACATATAAAACATTTTTACATCAGCATTGCCACGGAAAAATTAAGATTTTCCAAGCCACCTACAAGAAGCTATTCATGTCTCAGAAAACTGTTGTTTGAAGTTTTCATCAAGGTGAGGGGTTGTTGTACACAAAGCATCTACTGCAGATTGGGCAATAAAAAAATAAAACTAGATTCAAGAAAGTTGCATCTGGAAGTTGCATATAGATATGCATCCTGTAGAAAGCAGCATGGCCTAGTTGGGTAATGCAGTAGCCAATCATGCTCTCTCACCTTTTTTTCTCCAAAATATAGTATAACTTGTTTCTTCCTTTGCTTTTTTCATATCAATTTACCATGTGATTGCACTCTAAAGTTCAGATCAATCAAGTTCAGATCAATCAAGTAAATGCAAAATTCAAATGCCATGTCTTTTAAGTCAACACTGCAGGCCAGGCTTCGAGGAGAACAACAAATACTGGCACCACAGGCACCACAGGACGGACCTCTGGTCAGTGGTTCACACGGTCTTGAATAAACAGAAGCAGAAGAGACCGCAGCTGGCAAGTTATTGATTCTTCTTTTGCTGTTGTTGAACAATGTATTCAGCTTTGATCAATGTAGAATTTGTAATGAAAGGTTAATTCCAGAGCCAACGTAGGCTAGACCCCACCAGGCTACAGGCTGATGAAGAGGTCAAGAGGCTCTGATGTCAGACTAATCTGTCTACCGGCACATCGACCTGGCCTTGAATACCAACTCCGACCACATTAAGGTGTTGTAAACATAATCCTCTTAACAGATGTTGCTTGGGTAGAAGAAAACAAAGACACATATGGAGTACATGGATGCGTATCTTTGTTTGTTTTTCACATGCTGCTTTTGGCGTAGATAGCTGCAGAAATGGTCGCCCAATAGCCATAGACGTTGTGTCCAAATGGGACGGTGTTCCATGCCAACGTTTAAGCGTGTGCCCGTTTTGTAGCGGAACTGAAAGTAAGGGTTTGGAGGTTGGGGTCAATGGGCCTGACACGACTAAACATCCTTCTGTCTGCTGATATCCAAAAGCAGATCTAGAAGATCTGCAGTGTGAAAAACTTCTGCATAATGTTTGGTAGCACTTTTTTGTGAATGAGATTTGCACATAGTAGGAGCAGATGATGCTGCTTGATATGGTAATTTCAGCCTATAGGGGCGTGAAATATGCTAATGATATGATGATGTAAATGTTCTCGTATGAGTCCCATTGTCAGTAAATCGTTTCTCATCCAATATCAATGTTCAAAATCTGGTTTAGTGCCAGCATATGTGTGGCTTTGGAGAGACTCCTAGGGATCATGAATGAGCAGAAGTGCATCAGATACGTCCACGGCCATGCCCCCTTTATTTCCTTTATTTGACAGTAGTGGAGCTACAGTAGGACTGTGTGGCCCCTCTAACCGTGCCTGAACTAACCACAAATAATTGTTTATCGGGTTGATGTCTTCTCTTCAATGGCTTCTCGAGGATTAGAAGTCCCAGAAGAGCTGCCTGCGTTTCAGACCGGATGGACCTTCTGAACTCATTTCCTTGCATCAAAAACTGTCTGTGAACCTCAACACTGGCGTATTGTACCCGGCTTTGCTGCGCGCCGCACACGGTTCCTGCTGTGCTGGACTTCAGTCCACAGAACTCTTCTAACTTTAACAGCAAATTTAAAGAATAATGCTGGGATTTTAGTTTTTTTTACATTATTGTCCACCACTCACAGATGTGCAGGGCTGCTTCTTGTATTTTCAAGATATCACTTCCTTTGTGACATTGGATCAGTGTTTCGCCAACTGAATTGATCTGGAAGAGGAAGCGTTTGTTTAGATTATTGGGTTTGACCCAGTGCCCTGGTTACTGTGACAGGAATGCTGTGCTTTAAACTTCTGTCCATATAAAAGATGTTAAACCATAGTTTTGATCCTGTGGCTAAAGATTGCAGGGGATTCCTGGTGCTCTTGGGTAAATACCCAATTAGATCTATCCTGAAAGGCAAATAATCCATCTCGAATCAGCAGTCATAAACATTAATGTTGGACTGATGTGATTTTGTTATATCGTGGAAAACAAGCTTGTCAGGTTATCGTGACTTTAAAGTAAAAACAAGTGCAAATTTAAAACACCAAAATGAAAAGTTCACGCTGTCTTGCTTTGTTTGCTCTCATAAACCTTGAAGAGTCACTCCTTGTATTAATTTGGGAACATTGTCTTACATATGCTCAAAATACACATGCAGTCAGTGCATCGGACATACTTTACCTAAATGAGACGTCCCCAGCAAATCATCCCTACATGCATGTTCTCAGTTCTTCAGAGGACAAGGAACCACAGGGCTCTCTCACTAGGCACCTCGACTCTTGCCCCCAATCTGCAGGGGCCACAAATGGTCACCAAAAGGTTTGACGTGGAAACCCTGGTGCCATGTGAGAGACGGTATTTTCTACCATCATCGGCGAAGTTGGCGAAATTGGGAGGAGCAACAACATCCCTCCTCGTGGTCTGAGGAGGGATGTTGTTGATCCTCCCCAACTGAGTCTCAGACACATATTGAAGGTGTTTTGGCGCCTTTTTGAAAGAACAACACCATATTAAAACCCATAGTGCTGGTCCGTTTTATTTAGGCAATTATCTGCATGTCATTAACACATAAGTTTATGAAGCCTTTTAGAGAAAATCCCTCGGCTTTCTTAGCAATTACACCCACAGCAGCTGAAAGTAAACGAACGTGTGCACGCCATGCTTTCCATGGTCTCGACAAAGTCACGACAAAGTCACGACAAAGTCACGACAAAGTCACGACTGTTTGCTGTCCTGGCTCCTCAATGGTGGAATGAGCTCCCCATTGACATCAGGACAGCAGAAAGTCTCTACATCTTCCGCCGTAAAACTAAAAACACATCTTTTTCGACTATACGTTGAATAAGGAAAGTAGCACCGTAGCAGCACTGTAGTAGCACTTAAATGGCACTTACTTATATAGCACTTCGTAGTTTAACTTTCTTGAAGGAATTGTACTTTCTTGATTCTTGTTGTTCTGAGTTTGTACTCGTGGTTGAATGCAACAATTTACTTATTGTAAGTCGCTTTGGATGAAAGCGTCAGCTAAATTAAATTAAATGTAATGTAATGTGCGAGTAATAGTTTCGTGAAAAAGGGCTTTCGCGGTCCAATAATCTCTGCAGTCTCATCAGATGTAACAGAGATCAAATGTCACAGCAGTGTTTGCTAAAGCGGTTTCCTAACTGTGGAGTCGTGGCCCTCAACAAAGGGTTACCAGATGAATCTAAGCTTCACATGATGATTATTAGGGGGGAGAGAGGGCAACAAAAACTGCATAAAACAGGCCTCTGAATTGTACAAATAAAGTAATTTGAGAAGGGAATTGGATCGATACTGACTTCATCAAGCAGATTGGGTATCGGCCAATTGTGACCACTTCTGTTCATCTGCTGCAGCGAGATAATTTTGATGCGTTGAGCGACCGCTGTTACTCATCACTTCCTGCGGGAGCTTGGCAATGAACCTAAGTAGGAAATACTTAAATGTATAGGACACAAGAGAAACGTAATACTGTCTCCACTAATGTCAGAATATGGTACAATATATATATAAATGAAGTTGATGAGAGTATAACTGCTGTGTACTGTATATACATAACTTCATATTATTGGGCAACAATTCAAAATGTTGGAACCAACGACCCGGAAGATGCTCTCTGGACATAAGGCCAGCTTTTGCAATAAAGCACTCGGACAGTGTACCTACAATTAAAAGTGAATTATAATATAAGGATTTGAATGTGAATCATAGACCACATACAAGTGTTCTAATTTGACATGTCTTTTCGAGGTTTGTGTAGGATTTGTAACCCTTTCAACCCAGATCATCATGGTGACATGTGCAGAACAGAAACCTTGATGTTTACAGAGGCAGAACCTTTTGGTTGCATTGATGTTTCCTAGATTAGTGGGTTGCATACATTTTAAAAAGGAGCATATTCATTACACAGTGAACATGAAAGCACAAGCAGGTTGTTCATGTCCTGAGGTTTTTGTGGGAGTTTCTTTTTCTTGTTCTCACTTTTGGGCAGACGGTAGATTGATTGAGGGAGGGGAGTTATTTCCAGTTATTGTTTTCATAACTTTGCCCTTTGAGAGGAGATGTGATTAAGAGCTTTGCAAAAAAATGTGATTTGGACTTTCATCAAATGAAGCATGGTCAGCAGACGGCGTCCTGTATTTGTATTGTATGATGATGATATGGTTGTCTGAAACATCAACAGCAGCTTATGTTATATACATTTGATGTATTATAGGCTTGCCTTAAAACCCTACTCAAGTCCATATCACGAAAAGGTCTCTTCATGTTGTGTAGCATGTTTCAGGGCCCTATTATTGTCTTTCAGTTTCATATGGGATGTCTCCACGCTGGGCCAGGCTTTCCAGCCCATCCCAACACCACAAACAGAAAGCCATCTGAGATCAAAGGATGGTAATGAAGTTAACCGCTAACTGCAGGTCTTACAGCACATTTTGGAAGAAAAACTGCAAACCTTTTACTTCCCTGGAGTTCTATCGGTCACAAATGTTAAGACAGTGATTCCTCAGCTTGGATTAATTTACCAGCAATTGGTGCTCCTGAAAGACAGAAGCATTAGCTGTGATTTGTTCATTTAATTTTCTGGGTGATCAAGTATTATAAATAAACAGTAAAACAGTAAACAGTAATAAAAACAAAATAAAAAAGCAGTAAGAAGAATATTAAATATACAGACTGAGTACAAAATAAATACAAGTATATATAAAAAAGTACGTATTGCACGTATTAGATATTGCACCAGGTGAATGAATTAAAGTGTTTAAGTGTCAAACTGTTATTAATTATTCGTAAGGGTTCGCATTATAATTACCACAGTGATTAAACAAATTGAAAATCCAAAAGAGCACAGGCTTCCTGTTGACAAAAACATATATTTATGACATTTAGACTGCAATAGAAATGTTGGCTATAAACATTAGTGTCGGTGAACATTTGTACAAGATAATTACAAGCCAAGAACACCTTGTGCCTTTACTGGACATACAATATACATCTTTCTATATTCTGCAGCGTTTATCTTTTGCAGTTAAAGGATGAGAACGGTTGCAGCTTACAGGAACTTTTTGTTCCCAACGCTTTTCTGTCATGTCTAGGGTTCGAAGGCCAAAAAAAATTATCTTGCTAAACACAAGTTTGATATCCTGCCAACATCAATGTTTGTTTCTTCACCATTCCCAAATGATTAACTTTATTGGCTCTTTTTTTTTTTTTAGCTCTAATGTCAGTTCAAGGCCTTTGAGGACAGTGGAGAACCTTAATACTTATCTTTTTTACTCTCAAACAATCTCATCTATAGAAGTTTATTATGTCCACCATCGAGTTGATTGGATTATTTTAACATATAAACAATAAAGGCTTTACTTGTTTGGTTACGCGAATGAAAAAACTAAAAACTCTTTCCCACTTCATGGTAAGTAAAGCAAATCAACTTCCTGGTCTTGCTCCATATCAATTATCTAACTCTCAGATAGAATGCACATAAACCCAAATATAAAACAATCCTTTTAATTTGTACATGAATTTAATTCACATCATTCACAACCAAAAGAACAAACCAGGCGATACCTCCCAATCTGAAAGGTGAAGCAATGCTGAAGTGTCTTGAACTTGCCTTCTTTCTAAGGGGGCGAAAAATAAGTCAAATTGTATAGAAGTCTATGAGAAAACGACTCTACTTCTAACTTGATTTATTACCTGAGTAAACATTGTCTTCTTTAATACATGATATTCCCTTCTTAAATTATAGTGCCATTTAGAGTAACACAAGTGCTAAAGCAGGGTATGCTTTAGTGCATGGCTCCCTTAATTGTAACATATTAAGTTGCCTAAAAATATCTTATTCAGCATTCGTTTTGTACTAAGCTCCACCGTCTTGTGTCAAAAACAAGATGGCTACAACTAACATGCTGAACTGGAGGCTTCAAAACCATAGCCTACAAACCAATGGGTGACAATGTCCATATACAGTATACATATTGATGGCCGAGGAGCAAAACCTCCTATCTGAAAAATTCACTTTTTTGAGAATAAAAAAAAAAAAGTGTTGTTTTCTTGCAGAATGCTATTTTTTAAGGATACATAATACAAAATACAAAAAAAATACAAAAACAAACAAGAAAAGAAAATACACAAAGTGCAGATACTTTCCCCCGACTTTTCCTGGATCATTTTGCAGATAGAAGGTGTTGCACTTTGGCCATCGATATACAGTCTATGGGTGAGAGTTATGTAATGAAAGCTAACATTGGCCAAAAAAACTACGTAATTCGCCAACTCAGTAATAACCAAGCCTCTCTCAATCTCAAGTCTGAGACCTTTGTGAAGTGTGTCCAGGAAACTCAGGAGACATTGCATGTTGTAATGATGGGCATGATATGGAAGCATGAATGGTTGCTCACACAGTGTATCTACTCAATGGATGAGTTTCTGCCATGTCTTTAGCCATTGTTCAGGACCGATCCTGATCAAACAATTATGCAGTTTGGACTTCATTTTGAAGGAGGATTTCAGTTCTGACATTACAGTTTATGTACAACATTCTGTCATTGACGAAAGCTCAACAGAAGCTAATGATAAAAATGTATTTTCTTGCGTTGTTTATATATTTTGTCATATTTCCATCTTATATAATCGCTCGGTGGGTATCTTGGTCTAACTGCCTCTTTTTTCATCGTTATACAACAATACCAAATATATATTTTAAATACATGCAGATTAATAGATAATTGATTTCCAAACTTGCATTTAATAGCTTACACAGCAAAATCGGAAGTGTGAAATTAACTCGCATAGTGTTAAAATCACTAAAATAAAAAAAAAATTCAGTCAGAGCTACTTACGTCTCAGGTATAGAACTTGACTCATGGTTTAACAGCCAAACTGCATGCTGGGTAAAGCCCGCCCACTCAGTCGCACAGGAAGTCACTCTTGACTGAGATAACTCAGTCAGGAGTGCATTGCGTTAACTCACCGAAACAACCCCGCCCGCAGAGCTATTTCAACACTGCAAGTGCTCAATTAACACCCAAAACAACACTGATCAACTCAAAATATTTTACACTGGAAAATTAACACTAAGTAACACTACCGATTTTGCTGTGTACCGTACATGTTCAATATTTAAATGTATGTGAGAGTGAAAGCAATCAACTTTACAAAGTGTGACAGTCGATTTTGTAAGGATAAGCAACCAAGAAATCTCAACAGTGAGGGTAAGGTGGAGCGGGAGATCGATAGGCAGATCGGTGCGGCTGCAGCAGTAAAACAGGCGCTGTACCGGTCCGTCTTGGTGAAGAGGGAGCTGAGCCGGAAGGCAAAGCTCTCCATTTACTGGTCGGTCTACGTTCCAACCCTCACCTATGGTCACGAACTCTGGGTCGTGACCGAAAGAACGAGGTCTCGGATACAAGCGGCCGAAATGAGCTTCCTCCGTAGGGTGGCCGGGGTCAGCCTTAGAGATAGGGTAAGGAGCTCGGACATCAGGAGGGAGCTTGGAGTCGAGTCGCTGCTCCTTCGTGTCGAAAGGAGTCCGCTGAGGTGGTTCAGCATCTAATCAGGATGCCTCCTGGACGCTTCCCATTAGAGGTTTTCCAGGCACGTCCAACTGGTAGGAGACCCCGGGGAAGACCGAGGACACGCTGGATGGATTATATCTCCCGGCTGGCCTTGGAACGCCTCGGGATCCCCCAGAATGAGCTGGAAAGTGTTGCGGGTGAGAGAGAAGCCTGGGTCGGCCTGCTGAACCTGCTGCCACCGCGACCCGACCCCGGATAAGCGGCTGATAATGGATGGATGGATGGAAATCTCAACACAATATCCAACTCTCTGACCGATGTAATCCCTCTGTATTCGTGAGGCCATAACTGTCTTTCCAGTTGACCCTTAACTTGACCTATTTGTCATCATCCTCCGTAGGTAATGTGATACATGAGTCAAAACTTCCCCCCTGTAGTTATGGCCTGTGAGTGAAAGCCTTCAGAGACCTGGCGTGCATATGTGCTCTTGTTCAAAAGGGTACCATACCAGGGGATTCTAGTATGAAAACAACTGGAGGGAAAATGCAATTTGTCTCAAAGTCTAGTAGAGTGGACTTGATCAGGTCCAGATGGTGAAGTTTAAGAATTTCATGAAAAGAAGGTTAAAGAATACTATTCAGGAAAACACAGTTTTTCAGTCTTGCATTCAAATAGACTTCACATGTTATGCTACTGATACTTTACATTGTGTAAAATGTTTTGGAATTAAACATCTTCAGTACAAAGTGACATTGTGTTTCACAGCAGGTATATGTTGCTGAGTTCGGATTGGTGTCCATGTGGTGTGTGTTTTGTTTGTTTATTTTCCTGCCTTTTTAATTGTTTTAATTTGTTGCATTCTTTTATTTATTTCACAACACGTTAGTTCAGTTCGCGTTAGTTCAGTCTATTGTTTTGTCAGTTAGGACACGCTGTACTTACACAATTCAATGTTGAAATTTCTGTGAAGGACTGCTATGCTGCCTTCGAGTGCTCCTCGTAAACTCGTGCTTCTGAGAGTATAATCAGCTAAGCCGTTCCCGCAAAATGCAGCCTAATAGAAACAAAGTTGGTACCTTTTTTTTAATCATTTAAAAATGTACTGCATTTGTTTTAACCAGAAGGTGTCGACGCATCTTTCTTGTGCTTCGCTATTACACCACACCTGGCAGCTGAGCACAGAATACATTGAGAATGCGACTTTCTCAGCAAATATGTAATATTACGACAGTACGCGAAGGCAGCACGCAGCAATCGAGGAGAGAGAGAGAGAGAGAGAGCTAGAGAGTGAGAGGTGGGTGTGACGTCATGGCATGGTGCCCCGTCCATGTTTGGCGAAGAAAAAAAGTTTTGTGTTGCTGTCGACACGACAGTCGTTTCGAACAAACTCCAGACACAACCAGAGCTTAGGAGCAGCCAAGTCATTTAGCTTCAGGGGTTGTCATATCATAATGGTTCTCTAAGATGGCCGTACTTAATTATTCTCCATAACTACGTGAGCGTTATCCAAACAAAAACTGGCAAAGACCCGAGCGGGCGGTTCTGGATATCACGTTAAAAATAACGGCTGGTTGCTCCGACGTTCAACAGTCTTAAGCTTAAGCTTTTTTTTTCTTCGTTTTTTCGTTGGGCCGTTGTCTTTTCCCTCGCAATTGAATGAAAGGGCTCTTAATTCCTCGGAGAGCCTTCGCATCCTCCGCCGGGTCCGCTCCGAGGGGTGGAGGCTCCGCCGGGCAGAGCCGGGCTTCGAGATGAGGATGCCCAGGGGAGGGCGCCTGCTGCTGGCGACGTGCCTCGGCTCGCTCTTCGTGCTCGTGCTGTACTTTCAGACCGTCACCAAGCCAGGTAAGACCCCCAAATCACACTCTTAAAAAAACAACAATAATTAACTACAGGAACCGCATTGTAAGGCTTATGTGGCGGAAATAACGGATTTATATGTTAGGGTCCAGTGGCCATAAAGAAAGGATTATCGTGCATATAACGTGCACATAACATACATACCAGTGTCTTGTGTGGCACTTAAGATTCATAATGATAAAACCAAAAAAGTTACCACATGAATATCACATGGCTGCATACCAACAAGGTAGGAGTTAAACTAAACTAGTGGAGTCCTGTGTGTGCTCCCCTTTTTGATGCAGCCTTCTGGCCTTTTTTTAAATGGGGCTGCTCAATCATTTGACACAACTGGCATCGCTCCTGATGTGCAGAGAGAGAACGCAATGAGAATGAAGGATGAATAAGCTCACTGTGAGCAGTGTGGTGTTTTGACAGACCCCTCCTACAGACCCCCACCTGCATTCCTCTGCTTTAACCTTCCTCTCCTCTTTCCTCTCCTCTCCCTTTGTCTCCTTGGTCTTTAGCCCGTTCTAGACATTGAATGGCACGTGGGCCCACAGGGGGGAAAAAGAGGTAGAGATCAATGTGGGCCCTTAGTTGAGGTGAACTGGGTGACCTTTCACAGCTTTTGGGGCGAGGTGCACGTCAATGTAATTGGATCATCCGCCGGTGTGTGTGTGTGTGTGTGTGTCACAGTTGATGACATATGCTGATGAAGAAATGGTGAAACATTCAAAAGCATCATTTTACACCCATGACCTCACCTAAATTGTCTCCAGCACGGCCCCTTCCCCCGCGAACGGGACCGTTCACGACCAGTGAGTAGTCGTGAATCATCTTTAATAGACCAGCACACGTGGAATGTACATGAAGCTTTTCAGTGGCGGACACACAGGCCACGTGTAGCTGAAACCTGCGGTTCAAACAATATGCTGGCGCTCGCATGGACTCGCCTCCAACGACTAGGTGGATATTACCTTTTAGAGCACGACCTGTTCAGGCTTGTCTTCTCCACAGTCCCACTAGTAGATGTGCAGACCACATGAAAAAAAGCATGCTGGAGCCACACACTGGAGAGGAGGGCAAGAAAAGCACAGGGCTTCCTTAAATTGTTGTGTCTGTCGTTCAGAGACAATTTTTTTTAAATGAACACCAGATGTCTGGTTTAGCCCTGTACCATCCCCCAGTTTATATACTTGTGATTTAGTCCTCGCTTATTTGTTTTACATTACATTTCAACCATTTGAGAGAGTTTTTCATGCGGTATAACCACACGGTTTATGTCAAGAACCTCCTGTGTAATGTTCTATCTGGTCTAACGATGGATGACAGTGGTGACTGTTGTTAAAAAACAAATTGTCCCTGATCAGACGCTAAAATAACAGAACATTAGAACCAACTCCCAGGAGGACTCTCATCAATGCCCGACGTTAACACTATAAGTACATTAATAGTATACTGCCTAAACTACGGGATTATATCCATTTCCCTTTTAAGAGTGCTGCCCCGGTAGTTTTGAAGACTCCACTGGCGTTTCCTAGTGTACTCACATGCCAACCGTTCACACGGTTCGATATTTTACCCAAACACCCGGAAAATAGAGGATGGGACATGTGAGTTTTTGTTCCAGTGGCATTACCTGGTTGTTGATGGAGAGATCGGTAAGGATTGAAGAGAACATCGACGTGGTTGATGTTATATCTATATCTGCGTTATACATGCGTTATGCGTTATATCTGTGTTATATCTGCGTTATACATGTGTTATAGATGCGTTATGCGTTATACATGTGTTATACATGCGTTATATCTGCATTATGATAGAAAAATGTACTCGACACCTGGTGGTAAAATCATAATCAGGACATTTAATCTTTGCAAAGAGGAGCAGAGTCAGAATCACAACATGGTGTCAATTGCGTATCCTGGACTGCTTGACGAATAAGCGAAGGGCTACCTTCTTAAATATCAAATAGACAGAAGGCCACATGACGTCTTCATATCTCCATCATGAGTCATTGCATGTCTTTCGCTAGATTGGCTTGTCAGGCCCAAAGTCACAAGGCTTCAAGACATACCTTTCTTAAACTAGAGACATACAGATATTTCAGTCTCCTGTCTCTATCAGATGATCAGCCTAGGATGTGTTGTAAGCATGTACCAGATGTGAGTGTTCAAGACGAAGTCACTGCATTATTAATAATATAACTAATGAAACCGTACTAATGATTCTGAAGGTAACATGAAATACAGTATTAATCAATAGTAGAAATGTTTTTCTTCTAACAGTTATACATGTATAATACATATACATTTGCTTTCATAAAACCTTCATTGAATACCGAGCTCTACAACACAACTCGTATAGTATGAAGAACTCCCCGTACTTGCAAGTTGAACGCAGGCATTTCAAAAATATCCTCATGCTTCGAGTTCACATGTCTTCATTACCTCATCTCCTTTATTAAGCTGACTGTTTTAATATCAGACAGGAAGCACAGTGCATATTAGTGTTGCGCTTGTATTGTCCGACTTCCTCTGCCAACACCCTTTTGGTTTTGGGGGAAACCAGGAAACTCAGAAAAAAACGTGTGCTATTATAAACCCATTAGTTGGGTCATGTCCGATTCGTTTCTCTATTAACCGTTCACTCATTTGGGAATTTGAGCCGGTTAGATTCAGATATGTCCCCTGTAGTTTTGAGCCGTAGTTGCAGTTCCTGCGGGCGAGACGGTGCAACTTCCTCCTTGTGTCTCGTTAAAGTGAGGTCATCGGTGTTAAAAGATGCTGTGCACATTGGCGACTAGGCTAGACAAACACTGTAGCGTGGAACTCGAGGCTAAACCACTGCCAGGTGTGTGTGCAAGGTCTAGCAATACAACTAAAACTGATTGTTGTTTTTTACTTTAATGAACGTTTAATCTGCGTATAAATCACCTGTCTGAAACACTAATGCACTTTACAGTCTATGGTGATCAGTGTGTGTATATCAGAATCATAAACTAATATACCACATTACACATTATGTCGTGTTAATGTCTAATTTATTTACATAATCTAATGTCAGAACAGCTGATTTATGTCTCCAGTTACTGCTGTGTGTTGACATTTAGAGAGTATTGTCTGATTTGAGTTTCGACTTTGAGTTTCGATTCCGGCCACATCGTCTGTGTAGGCCGACTTATCGCCCATTAAAAGGATCAATCAGCGTCTTTGCAGGATCTGTTCATGCACAGATATGAAGTTATGAATATAGACCCTCGCTGGGCTCTGCGCTGTGGGCTTTTGACGTAGTTCTAGCCGATGGGAAGGAGGAAATCAACCCTGTGACCGCTGCAGCTCTATCCAAACTTTGGGATCTTTCTTTATGAGAAAAAAGGTTCCCTCCTTTTTGTCCCTGTTCAGCTATTTTACAAGGCTGGCTTTCTTTAAGCTTTTACATGAGTTTCTTAAAATGTATCTACAATAAAAAGCAAATACGATGCTTATCTCACAGCTGCGTTTTGGGGAAATAACCGGCTTGCTGAGTGATTTCTAGAAATAATCCCATCACAACTTTATTCTATTTTTTAACTTCCTTCAAAATAACCTCCCTCGAGCCAGTGTAAAAAAAAAAAGAAGACTTTCTGAGTAAATTCCCCAAACACTCTGCCATTTCCAGCCAGGCTCTCTTATTAGATACATCATAATTTGAGCAAAAATAGAGATGAACACCCAGTTTCTATTTCTTCTCAGACGCTCTTTTATGTGGTTGCATTGACTCAGCAATGCCGTGCGTGCGTGTCCCAGTGTCTTCCCTCAGCGCGGAAGGCTAAATGCACAGTGTGTGAACTTGTCGGGCATGTACAAGGTGAGTCACATCCACACTTGTGCGAATTGTATAGTACTGCTCAACTAAATAAATACAGCATGTTTAAGCATCATGGCTTGGAAGCTGAACTGGCGTCCCGTTGTCCTTGAGCCGAACCAGGACTTGGGTCTTATAGTTTTGCTCTTGGTAGACTCATCATTTCTAAATGAGCGTAGTCTGTGTTCAGGACGCTGTCTGCCGTACATGCCGAGACAATACTTGTCTCTGGGAAGCTGAAGCTGGGGGAAAAGCCTGTGGGCGTCTGAATATCGTACTGTCAAAGCTTTGGTTCTCCTTTACGCCGTCCCACTGTTTTCGGTTTTAAATGTCCTGTCGCAACCCTTGTGTCACACATTGCATAAATCTGGGGGGAAAAAGAAGAAAAAAAAACTTCATGGATGCCGGGGGGAGGTTGAAGATTGTTTTTGCCAGATATCACTGATTTGTGTTGTACACACACTCTACATTCACAAAAGCAGAATCCACTCGGCAGGTTCTTCTGACAGTTATGGATTCCACCTCACAACTCCAAGCAGAGGCAGCATCAAGGCCTGCTCGGATGTGTCTTGCCCACACAGTCGGTGCACAATTGACCGTGTAATGTTTCACTCAAACCTGCTGGAGGCACACACACACACACACACACACACACTATAATCTTTGTCATTGAACACGTGTATTGGCCCACCATCACGCTCGTTCATCCCTGGCACACACACATTCAAACACACAATGTGTAACCCTTGTGACGAACACACCAGCGATACTTTCAGATGATAAGTTGCCACTTATCATCTGACTCTGACATCACCTTCAGCTGCTGTGAAACAAGAATGTTGTGGTACCAAGAGCTAGGTGGTGATACTTTGCTTAAAGGTCCTGTTTGGCCACAGGCTGGGTGAGACGATCCAAACAGGGGGAGAGGGGTTACTTAAAGTCCAACATGAAACTGACCTATAGGGTTAACTCACATTACACATACTATTGCTTTTTTAATAACAAAAGACAGATGGGTCAAAAATGAAGTGTTTTCACTGCTTAATATAACAGACCCGAGAAACATGCTCCCAGGCTATAAATATTTATATTGGATTTATTGAAAATCTAAGAACTTTATTTGTTTTTGTATTATTTGTATATTTAAACAGATTGTCTGTTTGCAGTCTTTTTTCCCCTTGTTCTGAATCTACTACTGTGGAATTTTAAAGCTTAAGATCATCTTTGATAATAGAAATGGTGTATTGGCTGACACAAAAAAAAAAATGTATCATGATAAAATATTTTGACATATCTCCCAGCTGTAAATCAGCAAGGATTATATACTGGGATCACTTTATCCCCTTTTGGCTCCTATCATACTGGCCCTAACGTGAAAATCTGTTGCTGGAATGTTTGTAAAAACGTTGAGCGAACATAAGGAGAGTAAGGCTACATCCACACGACTACGTTTCCATTTTAAAACGCATATGTTTTAAAACAGAGTTTTAAATCTCCAAAAACAGAGGGGTTTGGAAACGCTACCAATGGCATGTTAGTTCGACAACTCCGGGGTTGAGTCTCAGTGTGGACGGTACGACGGGCTTCCAGCCACCGGCAGATACGAGTGTGAGAACGGGCAACAACGGAACCGAGGGGAAACCAGTGAGAGACCAAATGTTGACCAAATTTATGTTGACCAAATGTATTAACCCATAATTAGTAAAACTTGCGTGTGTGAGAGAGAGATTGAGCAAGACTTTCAGCCCCTTAACTAAGTTTGAAAATGTTTACTTGTTAAATTGTTTCCCCTAAATTGGTCTACTTGATAATATATAGGAATATTATAGCGGTATCAACCCTGGCCTCTCATTAATAAAAAGAGTACGACTATATTTCCTGTAACTAATCAACTTATGTACTTCCTGTTTACACCGGCAGTGTACGTAAATAGTCCTAATTCGTGCTAGTTCAATGCTGAAACACGCCTGTGGACGTAAATCGTTTTCAAATCGCAATTTTGAAATGGTAACCTAGTAGCAGTGTGGATGTAGCCCAATAGTGAGATCAAAAGGAGCTGCCAACCCCACTATGAAGGATATCACTGATCATAAAGTCACCTTGTGTTGTTGGTCTAATTACCACCATGTGCAGCCCTTAGCATGTGGATGGTGTTACGCCTTTGAATCATGCTACACCCAAAGCAAACACTGAAAGTCTGGCAGTCTGTGACTCCTGACACCCTCATTGTCTTTTCCTGCCCTCAGTTGTTTTCATTCGTGACATCCTAATTTCTGTCACTTTCCATTTTACACTGAAACAGATTTTTATACAGCCCAATCAAAGCTAAATACGTTGTGGTTTTCTTTCGGCACATGGAAACTTCCATTACGTGGCTCTCATAAAGTCAAGCATTCATTTCAAGTACAATTAAGTGTACTTTCACCTCTTTAAGTAAATATATTGTTATTGCTGCCACGATCATGTGCTTTTTATCATGATCAAAGAGGGGAAGCATTTTTTTCAGAAAAAAGGAAGCTTATCTGCCAACAGCAAAAGACAGAGATTTGTCTTGATAAAAAAATAAAGACATAACAACAAAACAGTTTGGATTTATTGGGCCCACACACACGCAGTGAAACAAACTTTGTCATATGAGAGTGTAGTCTGTTTATAATGATCCAGACAAGTATACAGGCTTAATGGAACCCTGTTTGTCTTCAAATAAAACATCAGCACTGAAAGAGCAGCACATGTAGATGCAGTGGCCAGTAGCTCCCATGAACTTGGCTTCCATGAACCATGAAGCTTTTTTGTTTAAAGTTGTTGTCCTTTCGTGTATATTACTGGAGAGTGTGTGGCATACACTCATGAACATTGGAGAAGGAAGCGCGGGGATTGGGTGAAGTGTTACGGGACCTTAAGACGATGGCCGCACACGGCGTCTTGCGACCACCCAACCAGACCAGCCTGACCAAACACCACCAAAAGCGGAGTGGACCGCTTCAGGAGGAGAGTGAGGCGAGCCGAGATGGACGCTAAGCTCATCCAGCAAGACCCTTACTCTACCCAGCCTGCTCCGGACTAATGGGACAGGAAAAAAGATTCACACCCCTGACAGGCTGTTAAACCTGACAAACTCAAGTAGGGCTGCAACAACGGATCGATAAAATCGATCGATAAAATCGATAAAAATCGATTATCAAAAGAATTGGCAACGAATTTCATCATCGATTCATTGTGTCGCACGATTATTACGGCAGTCAATAAGTCGCACAGAAGAAAAAAAAAGAGCGAAGCAGAGCAACTGTCCGCCAGCGTTTCTGAGATTGGAGTGAGACGCGGAGAAAAGTTGAGGTCGTGATCTTAGCAATAGAAGATCTTTGATGTGACGTGTCGAGTCTTGGCCAATCAGCGTTAAGATGTCTCCAGCGTCTTCATTTCCCTCAAACTTGTTTTTAATGGAAGCTAGTCGGCTTGCTATCACGTTAGCTAGCGTGTTTGGGTTGTGTATTGTCGTTAAAGTTACTTTATGTTCCGTTACAGTTCAGTCTTGCTTGTAAAAAACGTAACATGATGAAACATGCCGTAACCCCCCGGTCTGGTTCAGGTCACGCAGTCACTCGTTAACGTTAAACCGGCACACCGCGGATCTGGTGTGTTTTTTTTTTTTTACTCAAAGTCGAATGAATCAAATCACGTAGTTGGGTTTAGCCAACAACGTGACGTCGTGGTCATAAGAGGCCCAGATATTGATCAGATGATGTAAATGAAAGAGTTTAAGGAAGGTGCAGGTCCAAACAGACGTGAGAGGAGCAGTACAGCTTCCCGCTGTCCCAGTATTTCATACATATTGATAAAGCAGGGTATGCTAAAGCAGCCACTGCTCCAAGGAGATCAATTACAGTAAAAAGGGCTCACAAATGTGAGCCCTTAGCAGATGTGAGCTAAATAGCAGATGTAAAGCATACATGTGTATGTTTTTAGTGTTAGTCCATTTTTATTTAATTTTTTTAATTAACAGCTCAGGGATGTTCAAGGTGCACTTTCTGAAAACGTTTGCACCGTCGGTTGTGTTTTTGAGTGCGCAGTACGACTGTGGCTTTTTCCGCTCTTCTATAACTGTCAGCATTGTGTCACTTCCTGGGTCTGAGAGGAAGTGGGTTTTTCTGGTGCATGTGAAGATACATAGACAGGAGAAACAAGATGTGGTTTGTAATGATCAGAGTGAAGTGGCCTCTGAATGTACTTTCCATTGAACCAAGAAAATATTCTATGGTTGTAGTGCAAGTTAAAGGCTACTGCTCATCCCTCCCAGGATAGGAAAAGCATTCCTGATTTTAACTTTTTATACACAACAAAAGATAGCACTGTTAATGGAAGAAAACATCTAGTCTGGCTGATGTCTTGTGGTGCCAGTAGACACAAAGAGCTTTTATTGTCTCTTTTTAAATGGAAGAAAAGGGATCAGTAGAATGATTTAACTGCGTAGTAGTAAAGTTTATAGAGGTACAGACCTACAAATCAAGTGGCATGTTCCAAGAAAAACAAATCTTTAAAACGAAACAAGATACAAGCCCCTCAATATGCCGACCTATAATCACACGTACCTCACACATTGAGAGGTTGTGTCCATAATTATGTCAACTGCTCAGAATCAGCTTTATTGGACATGTGTGTTTACACATACATGAAATTTGACTCCGGTTTCACCTAGCTCTTCGTACTAATATACATACATAATATACAATAAACAAGATAAATATAAAAAAAGACATTAAAGACAACAGAGTTAAAGATAACAGAGTAGTCAGAGTCTGGTTAACTGTTCATCAGAGTGACAGCCAGTGGAAAGAAGCTGTTCCTGTGGTTTTGGCGCACAGTGCTCTGTAGCGCCTACCAGAGGGGAGGAGTTGGAACAGCTTGTGTCCTGCAGGGTGTGAGGGGTCTGCAGTGATCTTTCCAGCCCGCTCTGTGAGACTGTGATGCTTTGAGTCTATTTCTAGCATCGGCATTCTAGAAATCACAATGTTAACGTGCACTGTTTAGCTGGTATAATATTCATCAAGGTCACCATCTTAGCTTAGCATGTTAACATTAGCAAAGTTTAGCACTAAACAGCACAATTGAGGCGGATGTGAATGTCCTTTAGTCTTGGCCAAACTGGTAAGGGTGGTGTTGAAAGCGCAATCCATCCAATTACTGTTGAGACAACAGTCTGGATCAATGTGGTGGGATGGCCCAACCATGCCGAGAGTCATGCTGCAAGCTATAAAAATGTCTATATCAAAACCTTGTGACATTCTCTGGTTGAACCCCACAAGCCAAGTAGTTTTTGCGTTGTCTTTTTTTGCTGCAGCCCCACGGGAATTAAAAAGCCAATAATATTCACAAAGGATCACTGTTTGATTCACCAGTTTGGAAAAACAAGTATGAAGAAAATCAAGAAGTAGTTGTTGCATTATTCTATCATCATCGATACATTAAGCCATTTGTGCTATGCCAAGGTATTTAAAAAACTATGAGCACAATAGCTTAGAAACTCTGTGGTAGTGAGAAGATGTGGAGTGACGCCAAGATGGTGGCGGATGCTACTCCACTCTTTTTATAGCGGCGTGTGACAACTCCCGAGTGATGTGTTGCTGCTGTTCCACTGTCCTATACCACTCTGCAGCAGCAGCATCCCCATTCTTATTGACACATGCCACTGATTATTATGGTAATTTGTATTTTTGTATTCACTGTGGGACATCGGCCCTTGATGAAAATGTTCCTCCCTAGTCTGTCCCGGGGCCATTTTCTTCCTGCCGCTGCCTCGTCGGTCCATTCTCGCGTTGAGCTCCTTCTCCAAGTGTTTCTGGATCTTCCTCGGTCACTGGGGACGAGGAAATTACAGCTCTAATTTCCATTTACATAAAGTACTAGCAAGTTTATTTCAATAGCTCATTTTACACACAGGGGTATTTAAGTGTGCTTTACATAAATATAAACAAAAAGGAACGTCTATATATATAAAACATGATAAAAAAATCGTACAAAGTACCTAAAATAGGAATAAAACGGAGACTAATATAGTCAAAAGATAAGCAATGTCAGCTAACTCCCCTATGTTACTTTGCTCCTTTGGTACTGAGCACTGCACAACCTGGACACCAGTGAAAGGAGGTTCTGTCAATAAAGAATACTCACCAGCACCCATGTGTATATACTTCCCCTCCATCTTGCAGTGTGTACACTTGAAAACAGACAATAAAACCATTAATATGAGCAGAGCCTCCAAGTGTGTCTTGACCTACATTCCAGCTTCCTGAGGAAGCGTCCTGACTTTGTGGACAGCTGAGCTTGTTAAGATTTTAACTGCAGTGCTGTTGCCTGAGAGCCTCGACACCTCTTCTTCTGTTTTAGTCATTTCTACCTGGAACTTGCTGATTTCTATGCATGATGCGGTTTTATTTTTCAAACCTGTGGTCTACTTTGTGCTGTTTCTGTGAACCATTCCCTCCTCTTTCCTCAAAATAGCATCCAACACTGTAACTTTGACTCACCGAGCGCTGTCCAAAACATATACATACCTTATCTTGTGTGTAATATATGTATAAATAAGATGTAACTGTGTGTATATCTTCGGGGATATACACAGCACATGGCTCGCAACAAACTCGATACACATCGGCCCCTTTATTACACGCTCAAAGCAGCTGGTGTGGCATAAAGTGAGAGAGAGTCCACACAGGGCAGCGGGGAAGAGTGGTGGATGGGTCAAACAAACCCAACTAGTTCAGTTTTTTTTAACTACTTGGTTTCATTGCCGAAACCTAAACTTCCTGTGAATTTCATTTTTGAAAAGACACTATACATGTAACGAGCCCGTATCGACAAGTCGTCCCTGACGAGGCCAAAACTGAAGCTCAAGGGGTACGGAGAGCACTCTGACTGCGAAGCTCCGGAGGTGTTGCCCGTATCTGAGGCATCGGGGCGAGAACGGGTCGGCTTTGGCACAGTCTGGTTCTGCAGAAGGAAACAAAACCTACAATGCAAGTCTGTTTTTGTTTCATTCTGCTGATTGACACATTTGGGTGACGCTGTGGTGATTTTAACGTTTGAAGTGTATCCACAGGTATACCCGACTTCAGTCCAACATCGTCCGCATAAAATTTGACACGAATTGTTGTCCATTGTTTTCGACTTGCCGGGCTAACCCGACGAGCATACTACAGCTGATGAGACGATAACTGGCATGCTGCCAAAGCTGTTTTTATTGCGTGCAGTGGACATCAATAGGCGTACCGAAAGCATATCGCATAATGAGCCAAACGCCCGATAACCATCGAGGGATGAATCCACCGCTAATATTCAGCAGAGCTTTCAATAAGGTCCAGCAGGACTTGGACGTCGATCTCTGCGTGACCAGACAATGTAGCACACATGCACCCAGAGGAAGTTGAGGATTTGGGTGATTCGTGTGAGCTCAGGCAAAGAGGAAGGACAGGGAGAGGCTGCATCACGGCAGTCTCAGTCTCGCTGTCCATCTCAGATCCTCCTCTACCACATTTTACAATATTTGCAGCAGTCGCTCAGTCACCGGCACGGCACAGCTGTAGTTCTCCTTTTTTTTTTTCTTCTTTTTTCTGTTTCCTCAAAATGACAGGAAGCAGATATGATTTACACCAGTTTGTGAAAACAAAGTTGTGGTTTTTCAGTGAAAGTTTAGACTTATTTGTGAACTCAGCAGAAAGAATAGAAACAGTGGGAGAATAAGGCTCGGTCTCTTTCTGGGTTCCACACTTGCACAGCCCGTCAATTTGCTTTTTTTTCTTCTTTTTTTTTATGATATGCTTTCCATATGATGGTATGGTATTTCACCATCAATCCATATGTTTCCTTCCAAGTGGATTCCCTCATTCCAACATGCATAAACCTCTCCACCGCCATCCCATTCCAGCATTGTGCTAAATGTAAAGCAACCCAATGCATTGCTGCGCCACATGTGCAAACCCCCCCCCCCCCAAAAAATAACTTTCCTCATTCGGTACCATCAGCTGCGGACCCAAACACTGACTGCCATCGAGCCTGGGTGGGAGCAGGCGAGGAGGGGGATGGGAGTGGGGGATGGCAGCAGAAGGCAGATGTTTACAGAGGCTTGAGGAGGGAGGAGAGACTGTAACAAGGTCTCGAACCAGAAATCTCAACTTTCTCCAATGCGCAGAGCCTCCAGCAGCTCCCATCATTAAGGATGCATGTTGTGCAGCCAGGCGCTGCTCTTACCCGCAGCTAATCATCATGCTCATTGTTTGCTGGTGTAACGTAAAGAAATCGTGGGTGTTCTCCAAATCAGTTTTTTTCTTTTGCACTGTGTCCTCCAGTCAATTTGCTGTGGACAGATTTCCGAAAAGGCGAAACCAGATTAAGTAAAAAAAAAATAAAAAATAAAAAAGAAGAAGAATGTTGCAGCTAGAGCAAAAAGAGACCTAAAAGAAGAAATGTAAGTTATGTAAGAGTTTGGAAGAAACATTCTGTTCCTAAGGAATCTTTAAAGGAAAGGGGAGAGGATCACGTCATGACAAAGGCAGAACCAGAAGAGGCTTTTGGAAAGTTGGCTCTGACTGACCTTCCCAATAACCCTATAGACATCTTTAACAGTGTAATGCACACCTCTGGTCAAAAAGTGTTTCTCATTACACTACATATAGGCTTATGAAAATACATATTTTTAAATGTTTTAAATGTGGTCAGATTGATATCAGTGGTGACAAAGTTCATGTCACATTTTCACATAAATCCCGTAAAGTAAAGACAATGCTTTCTAACTGTAGAACCTCCTGTGAGGACTGACAGCAGACCAGGGAAAAGCAGGAGAAGTCCACTGCAGACCCTCTACAATGGAGACCAGGTGAAAACACACACACACACACACATCTGCCGAGCTCTGTTGTCCTTGGTTTCTTGTTGTTGTACATTCCTGTAAAACGCTGTAATTGCGTTAAAAGATTGCAATGTTGCGGTTTCAGAGCGAGTTGGCAGCTCAGAGGTCCCTCCAAGGTCGCAGGGAGCTGTTGGAGCAGGCGTGTCTGAGCCACACGAGGAAGCGCCAAGTGCTGTCGCCCGAGGATCTCAAACACCTCATTGTGGACGACAAACACAGCCTTATCTACTGCTACGTACCCAAGGTTGGTTACAGTGAGATTCAGAAGTGCCGCTGCAAAATTCTAGACCAGAGGTTTTCTTAAATTGTGAGGAGCACCTCTCCAGGGGGAGGGTTTGCAAGTCTGGCCTGCTGATTTATTGAATCCATGGAAAAATCATAATTCCTGTTGACAAGGAGGGGGTTGAGGTTACACCAAGACTACGAAATATTCTTATTTATAGACTAGACTGTTAAGATGCATGTTTCTTTCAGTGTATAAAAACACCAGTTTTTTTCTTCTTGTGAATGTGTATTTTGGCTTGAAAGAGAACCTTCCTCACTTTTCTCCCTCCCCAGGTCGCCTGCACCAATTGGAAGCGCGTCCTGATGGTCCTCACCAGCGATGGCCGCTACGTCAACCCCCTTTCCATCCCCGCAAACGAGGCCCACGTGGCGGGTCACCTGCGCACGCTGTCGGAGTTCACGGTCCCCGAGATCAATCGCCGCCTTCGCAGCTACCTCAAGTTCGTCTTTGTGCGGGATCCCTTCGAGCGCCTGGTGTCCGCCTACCGCAACAAGTTCACCCGCAGCTACAACACGGCTTTCCACAAGCGCTACGGGACCAAGATCATCCGCCGCAACCGGCCCGACCCGGAGCCCGCGGCGCTGGAGAAGGGGGACGACGTTTCTTTCCCCGAGTTCGTCCAGTATCTCGTGGACCCTCGGACCCAACGCGAGGAACCTTTTAACGAGCACTGGGAGCGGGTGCACTCCCTCTGCCACCCCTGCCTGATCCACTACGACGTGGTGGGGAAGTACGAGACTCTGGAGCCGGACGCCGAGGCCGTGCTCAGGCTGGCCGGCGTGGAGGAGGCTCTCCAATTCCCGACGTCCGGCAAGAGCACCCGAACTGACGGCAACATGGCGGCGCGCTTCTTCAAGCACATCAGTCCGTTCTACCAGAAGAAACTGTTTAACCTGTATCGCATGGACTTCCTGCTCTTCAACTACTCCACGCCGGAGTACCTCAGGACTTGATGAGGGGCAGAGACCAGAGGATTGACATCAGTGCCATGGATGTGTGATGGTTCTTACTCCTCCCCATTAGGGATGATCTCTTTGCACTTTTTTTGGTTGCCGTGGACAATTTTTCATCGCTGACCCACCAACAAACACAAAAACACCCCAAATGGTGCCTTTTCAGCAGAACCGAATGCAGACGGGTCGTTCCCAAAATGTGTTTAAAAATGCAGTCTTTACAAACCGATCCCTTCGGTTCACTTAGAAGTCAGTATTTATTTTGTATTCACTTTGATTACCATTTCTCTCCCAGAAATGACTTCTTGGACCAATCTTTGTTTGACTTGGTTGTGCTGTCGTCAATGTGCCTTACCAGCGTTTCTGCCATGCCGACTACAGTAACAGTCCTCCATTGGCTTGTTCTTCTGAGAACTAATGAGCCAATAAATGAAAGTTATCACACTCCTGAGGAGCGGGTTCTCCTCTCCCATCGGTGGTATGTGCCGACTGTGAAACTCAACGCGGCCGATCCAATCGACGCATCTGCAATAGAACATCTCTGGATGGCATTTATTTATGTATGTCAGTGCATTTAAGTATTTATTGTTATAGTGTGTGCGTGAGTAAGGATTTAGGCTCATGATTTTGTGAAAATTAATTTGATGTGAAAGAAGGGAGGGGTTTCTCTTTCTTCCTTTTTTTCCCCTTCACGTGGAAAGTCACTTGCGCTGTCGACTTTTGCACATGAACTCATTCCAAATAGAAATATGCTCGACAATATATATTTAAAAAAAAGATCACATCCTACCCTATGACTATAAGCTCAAAAAACATTGCCCGGGCTTGTCTTATTAAACTTGTCACGGACCTCGTTGTGCCATCTTAAATGTATATCTGAGAGTCGTTTTCCAAGGGAAAGTTTGCAGTCCCATCTTAATTCCAGTGGAAGCTCGTTGCCATCCCTGCTCTATCCCTGTCTGTATTTAGCCCTGGGCAGGTAGGCTGAACAAACACCACATAGCTGTGGTCGGGGCTTGGTCCGGCCCAGCACTGCCCTGGTCAGAGCGCCCCTTGTTAGCCTCAATGCAGCACATGGAGGGGTGTGCATCCACCTCCAGGCATCTCCACTGCAGAGCCTTGTTCAGCAAGTGTGTCGGAATTTAATAAAAAAATACAGATGTAGGAACATGTTTATTAATGGCCTGTACAGGGGAAATATCAGATTTAACATGTAGGTTTTAAAGGGGACTTCCACAGATTTTACACATCAAAGTCTGTGTACAGGTCTTGGATTGAGTATATGTGGGGAAAAGAGGGTCCAGAGGGGGTAGCTGCAAAAAAGTCTGATAAAGTGAACGTGTGTTTGTGTGTGTGAGAGTGAGAGAGGCATATGGCCCTGAATCTTTGCCATGTTGAGTCACATTGTGGGTAATGTAGGCCAAGTTTAGCCAAGAAGAATTAAAAAGACAATATGGACATACTTTTTTTATTTTTAAACTGCTCATCGTACACAACGTTATTGGCGTGTCGTGGTTAATTAAGTCCGTTATTAAAACTAGGTGTGAGATTATTGAATAGGTTTCCATCAATTCTACTGAAACGGTCAACACCAGTGCATTTGCAAAACTAAAATATTTTTTTGAAAAACTAGTAGAGTTATGTATGCAAACCTGATTTTGTGTAGTTTGACAATAATGTCACTTCCTCCTTTTATTTGTTCTAAGGTTGGCATGGACCTAGCAGGAAGCTGTCTAATCTCATCTCTTTTCTTTTCCTCCAGATTTCTTTTTGTAAAAAAAAGTCCCTCTCGCTGAAGAACATTGTCAGTGACACTTTTTTATTTTTATTTTTAAAGTGCAATATCTGCGTGTGAGAATCTGTAATGTGCTAACCAGCTGTCTTTATAAGTGTCTCCCCTTTTATATTGAAGCCTTACATTTGTCCCATCATGCCATTGTGCCACATTTTAATATTTATCTCTTCTGTGAATGCTGCCGTGGATTACAGGGTATTCATTCTTAACGCTCCTCTTTTGGAGCGGTGTGTGATTTTTAAGCTATAATTTGCAACCAGATGTGACTTGCCAAAACCCTCCATGATGCCGAGCAAAATGTGTTTTACCTTTGGGGAAAATACAGAATACAAAACACAAGCAGCTTGTCCTTTCAAAGGGATAAAACATATATATACTGTATATATATATATATCTATCCATCCCGACGCTCCTTTGGTGAGACCTGCCTGTGACTCGGTGAGTTGTTGTGCAATAGCAGACGGCGCACAATCTGAAAGAATCTCTCATGCACCAGTTTACTTCTGCCACCAAACTGTGAATGTGATCAAGTGAAGCGCACTTGCTGATGGGAGCATTGGCCTGCTGGTTACCTTGAAGTTTCTCCAAATACAATCTCATAACTACAGTACGGAATGTGTGTGTGATATTTCTTTATTTTATTTTTTTTAAAGGGAACTCTTAAGTCAAAAAATATTTTTCACATATTGACGACTTACTCACCTGTTGAGCTCTCATAAGAATAAATCCACGACATGTCCTTCAATGTGACCCTATATGACCGTGTAAAATGCAATGCGGTTTTACTGCTTTTGAGAAAATGAACGGAGCTCAAATAACATTTTAACTACATTCAGAGTCAAAGCTTGGCTGAACTGTTCAATAGAACTCTGTTTACTCTGACTGTCAACTTTCAAGCCATTTACTGCACTTCTTTTTTTTATATTAACAGGGTGCCCACGAGGATCTCAAAAAGCCTGAAGCTGGTTTTCAATTATGTATATTTGTCCAAAGAGGTTGTACGCTAAAGTTAGCATGCATTTCATCTTCTGTGTAGTTTATTTATGGCATTCTGCTACATTTGACTTCATCTGACGAGGACAAGGGCAGCGCGCCAACTGACCCGTCTGATTGATGCCTGGTAACGTCACCTACAGGTCCACGCTCACGCCTGGGCGGTAAACGACCTTGCTAGTGGGGAAACCCAAGTTTAAGGACAAATGTTTAAGAGCCTGAACCGAGGAAGAGGCCCGCGTCTGGAAACAAGTGCGAGGCCGATCATTCCTGCTCTGTGTGCCTGAAGGTGGTAAATTGAGTTAAACTCTGGTCCACCTTAAAAGCCAGCCCACCTTAAGGGCCTGTGCTGAAGTTGTGGCTAACAATCGACCGTGTGTAATAGGTTTACTTGACTCTAAATGGGACCATAATTTACTAAATAAACAATATGCTGTATTGAAGAATACCTGAAACTAGCGATTGAAACCATAAACCGCAGCACACCCCGGGTACCAAGGTTACTGACACATGAGCGCACTGAACGGAGCGGATATGTGATGAGTGATTATTACATATGATTTGCAGGGTGAAGAAGATTAAACTGGCCGTCTCTTTTACACCATAGAGGCCGATCCTCTGCTATAAAGGAATCATACCATCATACTAAATATAGTATATAGTGACCTAACTGTTGTAAACATTACTGTTGATGCTCTACAACGTTGAGTTATATCCAAATTATTTGATGATTATAAATTATAGATAACTTCTAATCCTGTTCTGAATTTATTTATTTATTTTTTTACTCTACATGTGTTTTTAAAAGCAATGACTGTCATGAAGAAGAAGCGAGTATCGATGAGAGTAGCTCCTAGTAGGAACAAAAACCCAAAGCTGCCTATCCCTACCTATGTACGAATTATTAACTAACCTTGTGAATCAATTGAGTGGGTTTATGTTTGACACCTGCAGACGTCATGCGTTTCCCCAAAAGCCCCCTTTGCATGAGCGCATTACAAAGTATTATGTATTACAATGAAGCTAGTTGGTATTACACACGGGTAAGCTCAACATGAGGCACATTGCAATGAGCCACTTGATAACATACAAGAGCATTAGCCACATCATACATGTCCGTCACCCCGTGGCCACATGGGGGCACTGTCTCCATGTGACAAGCTGCAGAGCCCAATGCACTGAAAGGCTCCTTGGGACTTTTCTGTTTCAATACATCAACAGATTATAAATATCCTTGGAACATGATTACTAATATGAACTGTTTGTTTGAGCTTTAATTCCATATGGTCTTTTTAACACTATACAGGTTACAGTTTTAACGTATACAGTACGAGACTTGTCAGGCTCAGGTTAAAAGATAAGTCTGGTGAATGTGGATTACTCACTGAACTTCCACATCTGTCCGTCTTCTGTTTGAGTGACGTCTGCTACAGACGACAGTTCAGTCCAGTAAAATCAACTATATTCATGTTTTTACCGTACTTTTCGGGTTATAAGCCGCTCCTACGGCTGATCAGTGTCCCCGCTGTAGCAAGCTAGTATGGGGTTATTTCAGTCTCTTTAATGGCAAATGCGCACAGAAAGATTCACAAATGCGCACAGAACAATTCACAAATATATTCGATTTACAAATGCACACAGAAGGGTTTACAAATACATTCCAATGATTTATATCAATGTATAAAAAAAAATCACAAATATATTTCTGCATTTGTTTGTGAAAAGCTTCACATTTACGAGTGGCTTTTATGAGACTCCCCTGCCGTCCTTTGGATTCGTAAATGCATTTTTTCTATATGGACCTATCCGTAGCCAATCAGATGTCGCCCTCATTTTCAACCAATCACATGAGTGCAGCTCCCCCCTCCCCTACCCACGAGGGCGGAGCCAGCGTACAGTTACGGAATTAGCGGAGCTCATCAGTCAAACAATGGCGCTGGTAGACACAACTGAAAGTTGACATTCTCTAAATACTACAGTTGTTGAGTCACAACATGACATTTTAGGATGTTTTCAGGCGAGAAGTTAGTTGTTTAAGCATCAAATCTGTGGTCGGTTCATCTAGAAGCCGCCGATTTAAAAAGATACGCCGACGGTTTGAGTTCCTGGTCGCGGGACCATGAGCCCCGTCTGCACCGGGCCGTCAGCTTTCTGTTGTCCGCCGAGAGCAGCCTGATCCCGGCAGGACTTTTTGAAATGATCCGCTGGCTCCGATTTCTCCGTAGCGGTTAAACATGAGATATAATTCAGTTTTGAGGATCTAACGAGCAATCTTTATTAGTTTATTATTTATTCACAGTAACGTTACATCAGTTTGACGGAGGGAAAGGTTAAGATCCATAATTTAAGATTTTAATTTAACTTTTACTTTGAACTACAGCGGTGTCTTTTGACGTTTGACCGAATTGATTGCAATTATGTGTATCTATATAAATATAATATGCATTAAAAAATACATATGAATTAATTGTGAATTACAATTAATTATTACATATTCATAATATATTACATATATATATTAGTGCTGTCAAACGATTACAATATTTAATATATATATATATATTCAAAATAAAATATATATATTAATTAATTGATAAAGCAGGATATGCTCCAAGGAGGTCAATTACAGTAAAAAATAAAATCAATAAAATCAATGTTTAACCGCTACGGAGAAATCAGAGCCAGCGGATCATTTAAAAAAGTCCTGCCGGGATCAGGCTGCTCTTGGCCCGGTGCCGGCGGTCCCACGAGCCGGACCTCAAACCGTCGGCGTATCTTTTTAAGCCGGCGGCTTCTAGATGAACGGGCCACAGATTTGATGCTTAAACAACTAACTTCTCGCCTGAAAACATCCTAAAATGTCATGTTGTGACTCAACAACTGTAGTATTCAGAGAACGTCAACTTTCAGTTGTGTGTACCAGCGCCATTGTTTGACTTATCACCTCCGCAAATTCCGTAACTGTACGCTGGCAACGCCCTCGTGGGTAGGGGAGGGGGAGCTGCACTCATGTGATTGGTTGAAAATGAGGGCGACATCTGATTGGCCACAGATAGTCCATGTTGAAAAAAACGCATTTACGGATCGGATCACGGCAGGGGAGTCTCACAAAAGCCACTCGTAAATGTGAAGCTTTTCACAAAGAAATGCAGTGTAATCCACAAATACAGTGCGATCCACAAATACAGTACGATCCACAAATGCATACAAATGCAGATATATAATTGTGATTTTTTTAAACATTTATATAAATCATTGGAATGTATTTGTAAACCCTTCTGTGTGCATTTGTAAATCGAATATATTTGTGAATTGTTCTGTGCGCATTTGTGAATCTTTCTGTGTGCATTTGCTAATAAAGAGACTGAAATAACCCCATAAGCTAGTAGCGCTGCTAGGTAGCGCTGCTAGGTAGCGCTGCTAGCTAGCGCTTCTGCTGCTACTGCCCGCTGCTGCTGCTACTGCCCGCGTCCCCTCTGCCCAAGTCGGGTGTCGAGCCTGGTCCCGCTACCTTCGGTGGTTTTCAGGGAGCTAGCGGAAGTTAGCGGGGAAGTGACGGAGCGCTAGCAGGAGCCCCAGCTGGCTACAGCGGGGAGCTGTCGGGGACACTGACCGAAGGCAGTAGCGGCTTATAACCCGAAAAGTACGGTATTTAAGATTAACATCTTCTGCGTTAACCAATTGGCTTGAGGCTGAGAGACACGGTTCTTTCTTCTTCTTTTTTTTCAACCGGCATTACAGCTTTTGTTTTTGTTTTGAAACTATTGTTGTTTTCAGTGAGCTAGTTTCAGGTTCATGCTACCGTGCACGCCGGCCCCCTGCCGCGGCTCACGAGGACACTCGATGGAACCGAGCCAGCATTGATGAAATTGTACTTATGCTTTTCCTATTGACGACTTCAAATGTCTTGTTTTGGTATGGGGTGGGATTTTGGGACATTTTGGGGACAATAACAAAAATATAGAATATTGCCAAACAGAATGTCTCAGAGGCCTGATGCAAACAGACACACATGTTCTACCTGCCAAGGCCCGCCCCGTGGAGACAAACTGTTTCCTTTCACTTCCTTTAATGGATGTTTGACGCCTTCCTTTAGGACGGGTTTGAAAAATTACACAAATCCTGCATGATTTACTCGTTGCAACTCAAATCAAGGCCAATACATCCCAAAATAGGTTTGTGGAAAATATTGTCATCGATACCAAATTGTAAAAAAATGGAGCAGGACTACAAATTTCAACATTGGCCTTCTAAAGTGTTTGTAATATAATTACTAATTTATTTTTTAGCCTGGTCATGTCAATGAGATCGGTTCTTTAGGGCTCACAGAATGTGACCGGTTCAAATCAAAGCCCTGGGGCTGTGGGCTGTGTGCAAACTGAGGGTAGTTTATGTTTTTATATCCATTAGGACAATTACATACGTTTACACATCCCTGCTCAACTTCACTTAAATAAATCCATGACGCTTTAATTACATTATTCTTGCCACTTACCTTGACCGCTCCTACCAATAAAACCACCTTTCCTTCTGCTACTAGACTTCTGGGGGGAAACTGGGCTGCTGGATTACGCTGCTCGGGAGTCTCATGTTGGCTTCTATTGATTCGCCCCCACATTCTTCCGACTCATTTGCACTGTGCACCATATGTACTATGTTGGTTGACTCACCAGGTACGGTGCTTGGGTGTACCACAAACAAGCAGTACTTTTCTCGGGATTGCTGTGTTATTTTTGCCCAGTTGGTAATTTAGCTTCTGGAAACTGTATCTTAACTGGCTCAGTTGATTAAAAAAGAAGAAGAAATGCTTCAAGGGATAGGTTGACATCTTTGAACAATAAACATGGCCATACAGCTAAAATGAGACTTTTCATCAACTCCATGTTACACACAAAAAGAAAAAGACAAGAACAACACTTTTGATTCAACATATCATGTATTGAAAAAGTGACATTTGCTTTTAACAGTATTATCATTTTCCAAGAGACGCATGCAATTATGCATAAAATAGACAGAATAAACCTGAACACATGAATATAACAACAAAGCCGCACGTTGACAGTGAAGGCCAGCGTGCCGGAAAAAATTATGATCTCAAACCAAACAAGAAATATAACATGGCCTGATTTCAAAAGATGGATATTTGTTGTGGAAAGCTATTCCAAGAACTGTGAGTCATTTCCGAGGAAGGTACATCCCACATAGATTGGGAAACTTTTGTTAATTTCTTAAAAATGTGAACCTGAGAATAATTAACACTTCCTCGAGAAAGACTTGGCAGGAAAACACGGGGAGCTGCAGGGTCAAAGAGTATTTATAGCAGAATTGGACTGTGTTGCGATTGTGGGCCATAAAGATAAGGCGATGACCTGAACTGTCTTTCAGTAAACTGTAAAAGGCACTCGTGCAAGATTGTAAATCAATATTTCTGATGTGTGGAAAAATGTACGTAATGCTGCTGGTGGCAGAGAAGCCGATGGGCGTCGGAAGGTGGAAAAGCTGTTGCCAACATGTCCGGCAACAGCTAGCTTTAGAGTTGCATGCATTATCCCTGCCTACCCACTATCGGAGCATTGCAGCCTAAAGATGATATATAAGTAGAATTGACACTATAACGGCTTTTTAATGGATTTAAAAAAGACAAATAAAAAACAACATTTAAGGTCAAAGGTTTAGAGCATGGTGGTGACAGTGGGGTCCAACACCCACACCACGTTAAATCACAGCCACGACTTTAGTTCAACTCCAGCTGGGGACCATTGCTGCATGTTATAAATGTCTCTCTCATTTTCTGCACTCCATCAATTTGAGGCAAAAGAAAATCCTCAGAGCAAGGTTCTTAAGAAGATGACAAATACATTTAGACTTATTGTGTAAAAAGATGCTAGGGAAAAAGGTTTATACAGTGTCCAAAATGGAAAAGGGTTTCTTCTCTGGGGAACATGGACGTGCTCAGTAAATTATCGTGACAATGTCATTCATAACCTTGTGGAAACCTGAGGAATGTCTGGTCCCGAGGAAGCTATGCGCACCCTACATAGAAAGTTTTTCTTTTAAAATAATGTGACCCACAGCATAATGAAAATACGTCCTTCTTCCGCGATAAAGACTTGGCACGAAAACACAGAGCACTACAGTCGGAGCCGCAGGGCCAAAGATAATTTCAAGAGGAACGAGGATGTTGTTGTCGTCGGCCGTAAAGATAAATCCATGACCTGGACTGGCTTACAGTAAACTTTCAAATAAACTGCTCATTAGATTGTAAATCGATATTTCCCGCGTGTAGTGGAAATAATTCTATGTCGTTCGGGAGGAAAGCTCAAAAGGTTTCAATCAAAAATGTAAAAAAATACAAGCAGAGATTCACTGAACAAGATGCCTCTGTCAGTTTATTAAATGCTTGCAAGCAGGAAGAAAGTTGAACAGCCATCAATCAACAATGTCTGTACAGGTTTCCACCAAGATTATTGCTAAAACAGTCAGTAATATACAATTTCAGAGGACCATCCCCTCACGATCCATCTCATCCCTGATTGGTTCCCGCTAGAACGAACACATGATGTACATTGGACTGTGTGTCCCATGTCAGCATTTTCATCTGTTCCTCCTGCGTGGTTCGTGCCTTGATCATTATATAAAACAAGTCATCAGCCTCTCAGAGTTTTCATCAGCGTACTTTGAACGTTCTGTAAACAGGTTATTAGCCTTAAAACCAGGTTTGTTTCCAAGTCCTTTCGAACATGTCCAGTCCGACCTCACCATGACCTCTGTTCTGTTTTCTAAGAAATGAGTGACTGAACCAAAATCTAATATGCAGTCTACGTCGTTTGTTTTACAATTCATTAGCCTCTGGATTTATATCTCTCGCATAGAGAAGCTTAATATAAAACATCCAGACGAGTGACTTCAGAATGTGAAGTCACTCTGATGCACACGTCTCTGAGCACAGATTACAGCGTCTGCTATATTTGCAGCCCTTAGTGCTTATATTTTAGTAAAACATTGTGTTTTGGGGGATAAAACATTTACCCCAAAAACTAAACTCTTCACTCTTGTTCTATTAACATGCATTCCAGCCCTCCACATCTCACCCTTAGCCTTTGTTGGATGTGGGCTTTTTTACATTTTAACAGTGACCTTGTCAGCTCTGGCACCTCGATTGTTGACAGTAAAGAGAGGAACGCATGCAGGAAGTGCAGACATGCTGGGTGCAAGATTCTGATTTACCTTAACCCCATCCGCCCAGAGCTTCTTTTTTTTTTTACAGATTTTTCGTAAATGAGGAAGTGAGTTTAAAAAAAACTCAAACACTTCTAGATCATCAACCACAGGTCCGATTTAATAAATTTAAACGGCTAAGTTACTGTAAACCCTTGTGAGAAGAGAAACGATGGACTACATTTAAAAAAAAGTATCGTTATATTTTTATAATTAAAAGTAGTAGGACTTTACTGTTTGTAAAGTATTGACGTCGTGAGCTGCGAGAAAGCAACGGCTGTTTTTTCTTGAATTTTTCTCCGTGCTTCGAGGTCCTGCGGTCTCATTGTCTCATTGTCTCATTGTCTGACGCATCTGAAAGCGCGTCAGACACACGCGGAAGGAGACGGTCATTTCAAGTACATGTAGCTCATGGTGTGACCAAGATTTAGGTCAAAATTGCTGAAAAACATGATTTTTGGACTGGAAAGGCTTGAAAAAAATGTCATTGCTTATGTTTATTGTGATTATTATTGCAGATTTGGATGCTAGGTCTTAATCTTTCTAAAGAGGTGCAGTATTACTCTGGGGCATGATGGGAAGGCACCAAAAATACAATTCAAAAAACTCGGGGAGCGACCGAGGACAAATTTTTTTAATCAGACTCTTGACTTTAGATCATATTTATGCAGAAAATAAATAGTACATATTATTATTTGTATTTTATTTATTTAAAGGCAAGGAGTTGCTGATTCTTTAGAGAAGGACAATAGGGGCTGGTATTCATATCAAGGTCATATGAGCTGTAGAACACCTGTAGAAGCCCTAGGGTGTCCCTATAAGGGGACCCTCGGGCTGATGAGAGACTCCCCGCCAGAGGTTTACATTAGTCTTGATAACTTGACCTACTAATCCCTAGTCATGACCTAGTTTGGCTACAACACTACAACTACAGCATTACTAATAATAACCAGCATTATAATAGGCCCTTTGTCATAGCAGGCTAAACACAGGTGTAACTGGTTATATTAATTATGGCCCCATTCTATTAAGTGTGTTAATGGCATTTCAGAGAGCTAGCGTGCTTAATACCAGGGAACTGAGCCACGTGAAACAGGGAAATAATGAATGTCATTATTATACCGGTGTAGCTGGTACAAACAATGACATGTCAAAATGGCTTCCGTGAAGAAGGGCCTGTTTGAGGCATGAGCATAGAATGGTAAAGAGCCGTTCTTATAAATGTGGAAAGGTAGACACGACTGACCAAACCCTTCTCTGTGAGGCCGTATAGACATGCTGCAGGCACAGTGTGGCTAAACGCTAACATGTTCACAATGACGATGCTAACATGTTCACAGTGAAGATGCTAACATGTTCACAGTGAAGATGCTAACATGTTCATAGTGAAGATGCTAACATGTTCACAATGACGATGCTAACATGTTCACAATGACGATGCTAACATGTTCACAATGACGTTGCTAACATGTTCACAATGACGATGCTAACATGTTCACAATGACGTTGCTAACATGTTCACAATGACGATGCTCACATGTTGATGTTGACCGTCTTAGTTTAGCGTGCCAGCACGCTAACATTTGCTAACAAGTGTAAGCGACGTGGGTGTATCAGCAGGAATAAATCAGTCCAACACACTCTGGGTTTTCCTCATAACTTTAGTCAAACTCCACATTCCAGGCACACCGCCTAGTCCATCTCTTCTCTATCCCCCTCTCTCTCTCTCCTCTTCTTCTCCTCACTTTACCCTCTCACCTCCAGACACTCGAACAGCGCCGACTAGTGGTCATAACTAATACATGTAATTAAGTTTACATCATACAATTTCACTCTTACACTAGTGCTAAATTACAAAGTACAGCTGAGGCTGATGGGTCATTGGTTTTGCAGGTATTTGGTCATAAACCAAAGTGTTTGAGTCTGTTTAGAGTTTTGTCCTGGTGGTGATAGAGGAAAGGTTAAGGTACCAAAGTTGTGTGTTGTGTCAACGCTACAAGTGGCATTAATCAACAAAACGGGCCGAGCAGGGCCAGCTAAAATGTCGCAGCGTTGTCGTAGGCGTGTTGCTCACATCCTCGTTAACGCGGTCATGTAGTTAAATAGCTCTGAGATCTGGCTTACATCATTTCTTTTTGGAGACGGGAATAAACAGGGTGACATAAAAATATGACTGGGTGACTCTTCATTGGAGTGGTGAAAGAAAATTGAGACTACCTCAACTTTGATTTGTAGCATCAGTTTACGGCTTCCTATTAGTTAAAACAAATTGACCTACTAATAGTCATGACCTAGTGTGGCTACAACACTACAACTACAGCATAATAACCACGCCCTTTATCATAGCAGGGTAAACACAGGTGTAGCTAATTAAATTAATTATCGTCCCATTCTATTAAGTGTCACATCCATTACAGAGAGCTACCATGGGAACTGGGCCACCTACAGGAAACAGGGCAATAATTAATTTCATTATTACACCGGTGTAGCTGGTAAAAATCTACAATGACATGTCAAAATGGCTGCCGTGAAGAAGGGCCTGTTTGAGGCACGAGCACTCGTTCAGACGGCTAGAATGGTACTTGATCCGTTCTTAAAAATGTGATCAATATAAAAAAAAAACATGTAAAAAATGTAGACACAACTGACCATATACCATTTAAATATTAGCTCTGCACAAGTCCTTCAGCCACCGGCTGATTAATCCCCGGTGTCTGAAGGAGAGGTACCGCAAGTCCTTCCTCCCTGCTGCTGTCAGACTACACAACAAACTGAGCTAAAAACAAAACACTTCAATCACTTTTTGGTCACTTTAACCACTTTAACTGGTGCAGTATAAATACTTGTTTATTCTTTCTGTATATATAATAGTGCTATTGTGGATTATGTTTTACAGTTTTTTAGTGCTGTCATATTAGCGCGTTATTAACGGCGTTAACGCAAACCAATTTTAACGCCGTCAATTTTATTAACGGCGTTAACGCATTTTAATTTATTTTTTTTACGCGAGCACCACGCCGGATGTAGCTCAACCGGAAGCAAAACAATAGGCACGCCATTTGGGCTTGGAAGCTAGGCTAACGTTACGGTTTGAAATGAATGAATGGTGAGCGCGATACGGCAAAATGAATGATATTCAGTGAACTGCGAACAGGTGCGCGTGCCAGAAGGGAGCGCGAGTGAACACATTGAACACAGCAGGAGAGAACGCAACGTTAGCCAGCTAGCTAAAGCTCCGGTGGGAAATGATTAGCTTAAGCCGCGTTCACACCGGACGCGCCGCGTCCGGTGTGAACGCGGCGTAACGCTACCGTTTTTGAGGAGGTAGATTTTGAGGAGAGGGGACTGACCAGTCCCCTCTCCAATCAATAAGCAGACCTGCCATCAATAAGCAGACCTGCCAACCTGTACGCAATTTGCGTAGCGGATACGCATTTTGACGTCAAAGTACGCTGGTAAAAATTAGTCTAAAATTAATTTTAGACTAATTGACCAGCACACATTATATGCAATGCAATATAATGCATGACGAGTATTTAATGACTTATCAATATATAGGTTATATATCAAGGTTGGCAGGTCTGAATAAGGCTAAACTAGAAGTTAACACTAATACAAACATTATTTTTGCAGAATGAGTGTGTTAGGGGAGAAGGATGCAGCCATTGTTAAACAGCTGGATTGAAATGCAGCTGGAACTGGTCGTGGCTAAAACTGGAAGGCAAGGTCTCAATAAAAGGGCAAGAGGTGTCCTTTCATCTAGGAGATGTATTCTCCAAAATCAACAGGCAGGGATTCGCCAGATGCATTCTCTGCATCAAAGATATAAATTATGCTAACAAAGGCAGCCATGCTCTCCCTTACCACATTGTGCCTCATATACTGTAAATGTTAGACCCAGTGACAGGCTGGCATGAAATGGCTTGCATAATACTTAGTAAGGAGGCCATAATCATTTTTGACTCATGGCTGAAGTTAAGTTTCTCCAGCTCTCCCCAGGTTGGCAAAAAAAGCATCTCAAAATGCATCAGATTGATGCTTTAAAATATGGAATATTTAAATTTTTCTTACGGGGGAGCATGCCCCCGGACCCCCCTAGAGGGGTAATATCCTTCTCACCTTTTTCACCCCTGACCCGTTTTCATGCCTGGTGCACTCTATAATTTTATTTTGTAAACCCTTGTTTACCTGAAATGTGCAGTGATTTTATTTTGTACCGCCCTGTTTGGCAGTTGTTTTTCAATAAAATAAAGCAAGCCAATCCACTTTTTCATGTTGATAAGAGCATTAAAATGCAAAAAAAAAAAAAATGCGATTAATTGCGATTAATCACGAGTTAACTATGACATAAATGCGATTAATCGCTTGACAGCACTACTGTTTTTATTACTGTTTACTTATATTTATTACTTGTTTCTTATTTTACTACTATATCTTACTATCTAATCCTGCAATTTACCCTATCTTATTTTGTCTTATCTTAAACAAAAGGGCCAATATCATCAAGCCAGCATACACAAACACTACTGCTCATTCCTACCAGCGGCCTGGTACAACATGTTGTACCCTGAAAAATAAAATACAGGAGCACATGTTTGTGCCCTTGGTGGCCTTGAAAATTCAATTTTTGCTCGTGTTGGAATAACAGGAGGAGTGGGGAGACAGTCAACATTGAGTCAATTTACAACACACACACACACACACACACACACACACACACACACACACACACACACCTGCTTACGTGTAGCCCAACCCAACCTCAGCAGCAGCTTCACCCAACCCACCATCCCACACAACATCTTCCTGTAGCTTATTACTGTCACCCAGCCAGCCACTGAATCTTTGATGTGTCTGTAATATAAAGGCAAGTTCATGGATTCCAGGAAGGGGAGTGAGACAGCTGCTGATTGTATACCTTCTCCTTCCTCAAAGCACTTGCAACTCCATGCCCAATAAATTACTTTGCTGATATGATACGGCAGTATTTGTGTTTGGGTTACTAAATAACCGAGTGAGTCAGCTGTTATTGTCAGTTGTTATTGCTAAAACTATTGCTAATGGCCCAGAGCCATTAGTCATTACCATAAAATAAAACGAGTCGTCACGTCTGACACACACTTTTTCTGTCTTGCAAATCTTAATGAGCAGCAGCCTCTTCCTGTTGGATGGACTTATGTATTTAAATATTGAATGAATGTTCAGACAAGTCTTTGAAATACAGATCATGAGGGCGAAAAAAAAGATTCTGCTTGAAGGTGATCTCAAAATCTCAGACTAAACATTGTTTTTGTCATTTACCTGTCAAATAAAAAAAAGTGACTACTTCCCACTGGGAGCAGCCCGGCTCCAACTGATGTGTCGTGCTGGCCGGCAGCACTGTATGCCACTCAGGAAGTGGAACAACAGGCTATTCACGGAGAGCGGCGCTCCGGTGGGAAGGCAGTCCTCTCCGGCCACCTGTTCCCTTATCTCTCCCTTCATGGAAATTAACCCTTTATGTGCATTGTGTGCAGCTTTGCATCCTTTTGTGTCCCATGTCCAGTGTAGTGGTGTTACATCGGCTGGCTCATTGCAGTAGGGTGTTTTGTCATCCTGGGGAGGAAAAGAAAAGAAAAAAGATGTAGAGCCTGTAGAGTTGTAAAGTGCAGATGGGAGAAATCGTTGATAAGCAAATGAAATGCCACCGTCAGTGGAAGATTTTATCATCTTGAATGTGTTTGTATATTGGAGTTTAGGGGTATTTGCATAAAGTGTGTCTTTGTGAGGGTGGGAGGAAGAAAGAGGTGAGGAGGAAAAGATTTCCTCAGAGACGGGGTGCGGGGGGGTGACAGGGCAATAATGTGTATTACTCTCCTTGTTGACTTTAGGCTTCTCCCCTCCTCCCCCACCATCTCAAGGCCAAGGCACTGTCCCAAGACATTTGCATAAAGTGCTCAAAAGATAAATAAAGGGAGCAGCCAGAGCCATGCGCAGGTGATACCGGCCAACTGTCGCAGAGGAAGGAGGACCCGGAGCTGACACTGACACAGCACAGTTATCACACAGCCTCTGGGCAACCCGGCGCACACACCTACACGCACACCTGTGACTCCAGCAGAGCACTCGCACCGGTGACGGAGGAGGACCTTGGCTCAGAAAGGCAGTTTGACTTTGTCTCCAGGGAAATGCATTTGAGAGCGCAGAGGGAGTGAGCTGAGGCCGGGCCGAGCCGAGAGAGGACCACCGGATAACTTCTCCAGCTGACAGGTAAACCGAACCTTTACTCGAAAACTTTTGCACCAGTCTGTGGCTGGCTGTTTGTTTTCATTGAGGCAGTTTCTTTTTTTAAAGCAAAGACCATAAATAAATGAATAAAAAAAGGCTTTTTTTTAAATTTGCTATATTATAATTTGTATTTACTTTATTCCTTTCCCTGTATTCAGTTACAAACCAATGTGACAGTGCACATGTATTGCCCCTGAGCCAACAGAACCCCAGTCCACCAGTCAGAAGTCACATTTTGCGAGGAGCTTTCCTTATACGGCTGTAGCTCAGGGGGATGAGTGGTCGTCCCGCAACCACAAGGTAGCCGGCTCGATCCCCAGTCCCCCCATAGCTCACATGTCGAAGTGTCCCTGAGCAAGACACTGAACCCTAAATTGCTCCCCGGGTGCCGCTCAGGGCTGCCCACTGCTCCTTAGGAAGGGTTAAATGCAGAGAACACATTTCATGTATGTATGTACTATGACAAATAAAAAGGATTTCTTTCTTTCTATACGCTCTGTCTGTACTGTTTCCTACTTTGTCTGTTTGTGTTTGCACGTGCTATCTGTACATGTTCAGGTCTGTTTGCCCTCAGCCTCACGTTCAGTTAAACTGTCAGCAGTAGTTAAACCCCCCCCCCTCCCACAGTTTAAACATCAGGTAGATCAAGTTTCATTGGCTTTTCATGCTGAGAACAGGTTAGGGCAGCGTTGTGGATGACAGTTGAGCGAAAGAGACAAACAGCTGAGTCTGACACAAAGAGGTTGGAAAGAAAAGCCCCAAAACAATGTTACACGAAGCTTGCAAATAGCTCTTCAGTTTGGTGATCGAAAGCTGGGATTTGTATCCCAGTGGGTCAGTGGGACAGGCGAGAGAGAGAAAACGTGCCACTCATAGCGATGAAGGACCGTTGAAGCTCAGGCCAGAATACAGTTCAAAGGCCGTAAAAGGGACCCCTCCCGTGTTTGAAGTTGGTATTTTGAGCTCAGTGAGGACATAAGTCTAAGTAAATATTTTACTCTGCTTTACTTTGTACAACCCTTTAGTTCGACCCCAAAGCCAGGTGAGCTGGTGACCTGACCTCCGCTGACTCTAGACAGTTGTCTTTTATGGGGGGTTTTCAAATGACAGAATGTCCTCAATGTGCTTTTTTTCCATCTCACTTCATAACAGTCAGCGGTTGTGTAAACAGACAATTAGACCTTCTCCACCTTATAGCGAGACTATGTTTCCATTGCGGCTGCATATGATAATTCCGATTAATGCTAAAACATGCTAACAGCAGCACTTGTTGAACAAAACAAAAACAAAACAACAACAGCGGTCAAAGTCTGAATAAGGTTAATCTTGTTTTGAACAGGAGCCAACAATAGCAATAATAAACTACCGGTCATACTGTTGACTGATTGGAGCAGGAATTCCATTTTGACACTTACATAGTCCCGCTTTAAGAGAATATATTGACCCGCTGAGTATCTCTGCACTGCCACAAGAAGTATCCAGACAATCCATTCTTTAATTATTTATTTTTGCTCTAAACCAATACAGGGATACGCAGAGATATAACTAATAACTTGTTCCCAGTGCCGTCTCACAAATGTGTCTGGAATGTGTGAAAGACTTCAAACTTCTGTAGAAGATAGAAGTTACATTTCTTACCGAATCACTAGAAACAGAGATCTCGTGGGGACACTTCGCAATGTAAAGAGAGGTTAGACTGTGTTGTTGTTCAGGGCTGGTTGATTTACTTACTGCTCGTTCTACAGCTAACGTGGCCCGGGACTTTTGGGAAACCATTTCTCCTTTTAACAAGGTGCAATGTGTACAATATGGCTGGAATCTTTGTTTAAAGCATTAAAAAAAAAAAATATATATATATATATATATATATATATTTATTTATTTATTTTCAACAGAATGTGAAGAGGTTACAGCGTTAACGTGTCAATGACGTCCATGTACAGTGTGGCAGGAATATAACTACTGAAATGAGCACGCTAACCTGCTAGCACCCAAACCCGCCCTGTCTTGTAATACCACTTCATGCTCAAGGAGGCGATAGTGAGTTACTGTACCGTCCAGTCTGTCATTTACACATCCATGAACCGTGTGCGTTTTGACACTTTGTGTCTCAAAAATCCAAAGTGGCAAAGTAAAAGCAAAGTATTAGATTTCCATTGCACACGTTATGAGAGACTTTTAAGGTAACTATTCCATGTATCCATTTTAGATATTTATTTCCTTTCATTTGTCGCAGCTGTACTCAGCACACTTAAGAGGTCTCAAAACGATATGAAACTATACACATATTAAAAATTCTCAGATTTCCTTGAATTTTTCACTCGGCTGTGCTCTCACTCAAAGCTGGTATTTTCTACTTAGTGGTTGGCGAGGGGAGGGTTATAAGAATCAGTGGTGGGCCGTCAGGGCCAGCTAAGCCTTCTCTGCTGGCCTAAACAGAATCACAAAGTCATTTATAATTTAATTGTTTTTCACAAATACAATATTTTTCCCAGCTTATTTTCTCATTACACGGCTTCCAGCCTGCAGCGCTGCTTCGTTTAAAGGAGAGCTCTTATCCAATCAGATTTCACCTCCTATATCTATGGAAGCAGAGCGGCTTCAAGCTGGCCTTTGCAGATTAAAGTACACAGGGAAGTTGTCGTGATTGTCATGGTCTTCAACCAATTAGATCTTTAGTTTGACATTCTGGGCGTATTCTTTGATGTGCCAGCGCCCACAAGATAGCCCTGGACATATGATTGGTCAGTGGGCCAGCGTGACCATTAACATGCGCTGTGATTGGTCAGTGGGCCAGCGTGACCATTAACATGCGCTGTGATTGGTCAGTGGGCCAGCGTGACTTCTGTCAACAGAAAGCTACCTAGCTGCTAGCAGAACTCAGTAGGAGTAAGAACAGTTTCAATGACGAGGCTAAGCTTAGAACTGATAAAGATAGGTGTAATTATACAGAAAACCTGTCCTCGTCTCGCTAACGCGTGTTTGAGTTCAGAAGAGACGAAGAGAGAGAGAGAGTTGGCAATGCAGGAATTTCAAGGGTAGATGGAGCGATTAGACGGAGAACAAGTAGAGACTTTGTCTGGATGGGAGTACTGGGGCAGGACTAGCCCTCGGGGCACAGAGAGGAGAGCACCTGTGCTCCGACTATCCATCATCCACAACACACAGTCTACTTCACATTATTTGGCCGCATATACCGAACCCACAGTATGAGTGAGCCGGTTACCAACATGTAATATTCTTATCATAGATCTAAAAGAATTGAACAAGTAGACCGTGATTTGGCCCAGATGACGTAACTATCCAACCCTGCGGGTGCAGGTGGCCCACGGTGACCCCAAACCCAGTCTATTAAAACCTGCAATGTCCCCTGTACTGGGCTGTCAGTACAGATTTAAAAACAAGTCACATTAACAAAGCAGCCTGTGTTTCTCCCCGATTCTGTTCCAGGTAAGCCGACGTACTGTAGCTCGCCCTAAAAACAATCTTTTATCAGCTGTTTGACGCGAGAAGGCCCCGAGGACTCCCTGTCCCAGCTGGTGTACGTCTGCTACCGTTACATTTTTGTATTATATTTGACCGAAATCCTATAAATATGAAGGTGTCACCTGCAGGGTGTTGGATTAAAAGCCAACCGTGGCAGTGGATTTCACAAGTTTAAAATAGCACTATAGGATTATTCTCTCTAAATGAATATTCACAAAAGTTTTGGGCAGATCAGCGCAGAAGTATCCTTCCTCATCAGTTTGCACTCTCTGCTCAGGTCATGAGCAAGCAAAACAAACAACAGTCAACACCAACAGAGGCTCTTATTCCTCAGAAATCCATGTTGCCCACACACCATATGGGGTGGACTTTGACCTTTCCATTCCTGTCTTGCATGTCATTGACTATTTGTGCTTGTTGGTGTGGCTTTGGTCAATCCCCAATTGAAATGTCCCATTTTGCATAACATTGTACCTTTTCAATTACTCATTGACAGACCAAAATCCCACAGCCTCGCAGTAACATCTGTGCGGCTACGCCTGGGTAAAAATAGTACAAAGTTTAACCTTCCACTTGCACTGATTGACTGAAATCCTGTTAACTTGTTGAGATTATGGTTGTACTTGTGTGATACAAGCCCCAAAATACCATCTGCAATACCAAATCTAATCTACTTGTTATCCGTTTTCTATTTTTCAGACGATTCAGAAGTCAAGGACCGACCAAGAAGGGCCGACGAGTCCGAAGGAGACTTAAACCAGGAAGACTTTTACTTAGGCTTTTACTCCCTAAAATGGAACGGTCGCCGCAGATTTGGCACATGCAGCTCGGCTCCCAGGGCGCGGCTGGAGAGCTGAAGAAGAAGGTGTCGGTCGTGAGCGAGCCGGAGTGCTCCATCTGCTACAACACCTATGACAATGTCTTCAAAACACCCAAGGTGCTGGAGTGCACCCACACCTTCTGCCTGGAGTGCCTCTCCCGCCTCATGGCCGTCTCGCTGGCCGACCAGGACGGTAACGGCGGCGGTAACGGCGGCGGTAACGGCGGCGGCAGCAATCGCCTCTCCTGCCCCTTCTGCCGCCACTCCACCACGCTGCCCGAGGCCGGACCTCCGGCCCTGACCACCAGCCGCGAGGTCCTCTGCAAGCTGCCCAGCCACCAGCAGCAGGAGGAGCCGGTGTGGCTGGAGGGCGAGAAGCTGTGCTACAAAAGCTCCGCGCACGACGTCGAATTGGGCGCCCCCGAGAGCCCCAAGGGCTTCTGCATCTGCATCGACATCGGGGCCAACAAGACGGTGGACGCTCCGGTCCAGACGCAGACCAGAACTTTTGGCCTGCTGGACCGGCTGGCGGACTGGAAGAGGTTGGTGCTCTTTGTGGTGCTCATGGTGCTGCTCGTTGTCATCGTGGTGT
This sequence comes from Myoxocephalus aenaeus, assembly GCA_038501785.1. Taxonomy (NCBI): domain Eukaryota; kingdom Metazoa; phylum Chordata; class Actinopteri; order Perciformes; family Cottidae; genus Myoxocephalus; species Myoxocephalus aenaeus. The sequence continues at coordinate 6,605,370 of JBAMJR010000040.1, read as the reverse complement.
GGCCGTTGCAGTGCGTGTTCAGCAGCGGGAACATGCGCTGTATGCAGGACCGTTCGGACCCCCGGCCCACCACGATGCCCACCACCACTTACCGCCTGCTCACCAGACCCCCCCGGTCTGATTAAGTACACGCAGACTGACTGGACTTCAATGTAACTGTATATCACTTGGACATTTTTTGTGCGTTCTCCACGCACACAACTGTCAACGCCTCAGATTTGAAGATGTCTGAATTGAATGACCCCCAGAGTTGGTTAAAAAAAAAAAAAAAGGAGATGAAAGGGTTGAAAGTGACACGGACTGCACCCATTTTCGCTACGATTTAGGGTAGTGTGTCATTTGGCTCGTTTCCAAGCCAAACTGAGCTGACGTGAACTTTGCTTTACTGGTTGGTTAATAACAAATAGTGAAGTTTATTGAAACTGAAGAAAATGTATGTCAACCCAATGTGCCAACCGCAAACTCAAACTTATACCGTACGTGTGATTTGTGCATTTTTTATGTCATTGTTTACAGCACTATAATAATAATAATAAAACAGTGAAGTATTGACTCAGATCACGTTTCTGGGAAATAGCAAAACGTTTGTGCCCGACAGCCTCATTATTTTGATCGATATCATCTTTATTGTGATCTGACATGTGCATGAATTCTTCTCTACGTCTTTAAAACTAAATTTACTGCAGCGTCAGTTCGTGGTTTAATCTCTGTGAACAGCAGGTGCATTCAATTCTCCTCAAATAGCACACAGCTCCTGACGCGCCCGAGCGGAAATGAAAAAGTGTTGGTTATGGGATCAACTTTGCGACGCGGTCGAGCCGTTTACCGACTGCTGGGTGTCATTTCCTCCCCGTCTGAACCTTAAACCCATCACTATGAAGACGGAAGCCCTCCTTTAACCGTATTTATTCCTGGAGCAGGCGGTCAGATAAAGGACAAGTTTAGATGTGGGGGTTTCCAAGTAGCTCACTGATGACACATGGTCTATAAGACATTTCCTTCCTGGAGGCCCGTGTTAACTGCCTGTAAACATGGTTTGGTTAACCAATAAAAAAATGGCCCAGTAATAGCTTCAAACTGGGTTGAGGATTTTTTCTTTTCCTAAATGAATAAAGGTAAAAAGAGAAGACGGTAATACATATTGTATGTAAAAGAATGAATAAAAGCTTATTACTAGTTGGCCTCATTTCTCTCTCGGGCGTTTACATTTCCCATTTTCAAAGTAGAGGCCTATTATGAAGGTGTCTCTTTGTTAAGTCTATTTTCCTCCCTTCGAATATAGCAGAATAAACAGCCCATGTCCTTGCTACATGAAAACAGTTTTATTCAAAACCCAGCGTGGCTTGGAGAAACTAGCAGATACACCAGCGCCGACTTCAAACCCCGCCCCTTTTTGTAATGTCACGTCAAGCCCCTTCAGCCGTGAAATAATCTGTCGTTATCGTTTAAAATTGTGTTTTTCTGGAACGCATTTCCCGCCTCGCTTTCTACAATATGAATATTAGCCAACTTGCACTCATTGAGCAATATTCTCGGCCATCACTCAGGGCGGCACTTCTATCCAACCGAAGAGGTAACCACGCTGAATACGATGGAGAGCCACAGCTTCATACCGCCTGCTCCACTACGGGGAAGCCGAGACGCTCGCTTCATTTATATACTGCGCTGGGGCGACTGTGGCTCAGTGGTGAGCACGGTCGTCCTTCAATCAGAGGATCGGCGGTTCGATTCCTGGCTCCACTAGTCCATGTCGGTGTGTCCTTGGGCAAGACGCTTAACCCCAAATTGCTCCCATAGTTGTGCGTACGGTGCATGAATGTGAGTCGTGTTAAAGCGCTTTGAGTGGTCGGAAGACTAGAAAAGTGCTTTACAAGTACTGATCCTTCATTCACAGGAGTCTTTTTCCCAAAGGGGATTTGTCATTTGTCTTCACTGGAGTAGAGGAAGATTAAAAATACAAATAAAAAACTGTCCCTGTGGGTTCATAAGCAAACACAACAGAAACAAGCCAAATCCATGTGTAACTTAACATAGTGCCATCGTAGATTTTTATTAAACTATATGATAATAAATCATTTTAATGCCATTTCTGGCAGCTCATTGCATCAGCAGTTGTAGCCTATACAGCAACAAAAAGAAAAAGAAGAAGAAGAAGAAAAAGGCGTCTGGGCAGAGCCCAGTGCAGGAAGAGGAACAGACAACATGGGAGCACTCGGTACACCACGACTCACTTCAGGCAGACTGCAACCAACATGAGAAACAAGGAATCAAAACAAAAGGACATCGACATTATGTTCAAGTAAAAGGAAGAGGACGAGCAGAAAGAAATATACCGTGTTACTACTGCATACCTCCACGTATGCCGGTTCAACTCAGAGCCACAATGTACTCACCAATGGTGAAATTACACCAACAATAAAAATAATAATAATAATATTAATTCGGACACAATACAAAAAAGCAAGAGTGGATAAAACATTCAATTAGAAAAAACTAATTTAAAATAAACCAACAAGAAAAAGAAAAACACTGAAAAGTCTAGTGCTCTACCAAAGCAATACTTCCACAGCCAATGGACATCCACACGCAGCCTGAGGCCAAAGATTCAGCAGTTTCACACTTTCAAGTATTGATGTTTCATCATCATATCATGAAAAAAAAAGAAAAGATTTGACCCATCGAGGCAAAGTGAAATACAATAAAAATCTAAATTCTCACAAAATTACAAAAAAAAAACAGTCATCTGCCGTTCCTCGGACAAAGATCACAGTTCAGAGAGGAAAAAGGACAAATTGAAAAAAACCTGAAGGATCCACACACTTCATCGTCCAAACTCAACTGAAGTACATCAAGTGGTGCAGCATACATATTTATAGACAGACAGGCCTTCACTGACGCATCCTCACACTTCATAACACAGCTTTTTATTCACAAAAGGAATCAACCATTAAAAACACACATTGGCAACAATGTATACCGGGAAAGCTCTCCGTGCCGACGGACATGTGACCGACATCTGTACATAGACGAGGCTCCAACTGTGAGCTGAATAAATACGACTGTGCTTGTGTGAGCCTTTAAAAACAGGATGATATGGCTGCTGCAGTTTGCACTATCGCTTCATGTCAACATCCCCCACAAGGTCGACAGGTTCAAATTACTGTTTATTAGAGTACAATGACTGAGCGCTGTTATTCCGGTACGTTCTGATTACACCTATCTTGAAGGATCGCGAGCTGCAGCAGCAGAAACCGGCCTAGAAAACAAGGCGAGCCCACTCTGAGCGTCCTTGACCTGGTTAGTGGAGCCCTTCTGTTTGTGGAGGAGGAGGAGGAGGAGGAGGAGGAGGAATGGTCCGGGCACAAAAAACACCGACAGGTGCCACTCATTCACGCTTTATTTTGATGCTTTAAATTAAAATAATTAAATAAAAAAGGTAGACTAAACGCACATTATCATGACGTCTTCCTATTGTGAGAGACATTGAGCATTTTTAAAAAGGACTTCAGGATGTTAGGTCATTAGCTCGGTCAGATTTCACAGACGCATCTGCAATTGTATTTGAGCAGGATATTTTGGTGCCGACCCCGGAGGCTAAAAATAGCAAACAATCTGCCAGACAGTGCAGAGGGCTCAGTGCTCCACGGCACCAGCGTCTTCGTTATCACATCAGTGACGTCGGCTTACTCGCCCTACTATCATCAAGCCCGGATTATGGCCATCTTCTAAATTACTTTTTGGAGTCAAATCTATTCTTCAATCTCAGGCAGATGGCCATCTGGCCCACTGTAATCGCCCCTTCCCTTGTCTCCTCGCGACGATCTCCTCCGACAGATGTTGAACTGCATCAGACCCGCCGATTAACGAGGACAGCCCGTGCAACCAAGCCGAGAGACGGCGGTAAGCCACGCTTAACTCAAACGTCCATTCAGGAATCTTCCCCACCGGCTCCCGGTCAAATGTGAACTTCAAACTACTTTTACAATCTACGGCAGACCACAATTGTGCCTTCAGATGATTTTTTCCACTTTAGCATATATATATATATATATATATATATATATATATATATATATATATATATATATATATATTTTTTTTTAAATCAATTTATCAATTTAAACCACAAAAAAATTGTGAAAACTAGCTGAGAAAATACATTTTCTCAAAGGGGGAGCAGCTGGAGACCCTGTTCAGATGTTCAGACTGGACTAAAACCAAAAATGGCCTCAAGTTCTGTTGAAGTACAGAACATCTTATTTGCAGGAGTTAACATACTGTACAACTCTTTCACAAAAAAAGAAAATCTGTCACATCGTAAAAAGAAAAAAAAGAAGAAAACAATACACATATACACATACATACATACATACATACATATATATATATATATATATATATATATATACATATATATATATATATATATATATATATATATATATATATATATATATATATATATAAATAAGAGACCTGAAATTATTGTGTCAATTCTTTTCTGAAGAAGAGGCCTTGCTTGCCTTCCCCGTGCCTCAGGGTCCTGCAGCAGGTTACATAACTGCCCTCGCTATCACTCAGCAGCCACATTAATAACCACCACAGCTGGAGAGCGAGAATGCCGCGAAAACAGTCCGAGGGTTTCGAGTTCAAATGAAAGCCAGCAAAGACGGAGAAAGAGGGAAAGCAGACAGAGGACCTTCTGGCAACAGGCAGACGGGAAGAAAGCTTGACTTTGACCTCTCCTTGGGGCCCGGACGGTTCCGCTCGGACTCCACGTTTCATATCCCTCTTGGGGTCTCACGTTAAATTGGATTCCCAGGACTCGGAACGTGGTAACAGTAGAGATGTAACAGCAGGTTAGGGGGAGGCGAGATCTTGTGACAAGGCACTTGAGAGAGAGAGGCTGGAGAGGTAAGGGGGAGTAAGAGGTGAGGACTAGGGCCCTGAACAGAGTCTTCCTCTCTGTGGAGGGTAAGCTTTGACTCCAGACGGAGAGGTCCAGCAGGAGGGAGGGGTCCGCTCCCCACCTCCGGGCCAGCCAGGGTCCGCTGGTGTGGGGCGTCGGCAGAGCGACGCGCTCCCTCGTGGGCTTTTCAGGCCGCCGATGAAGCGACATCTCCGCTGGACCTGAAGCAAACACAGACAGACGGGCTTGACAAGTGGAGTTAATGGCCGGTGCCACTTTGAATCATGAACACCGGGACCTGACCTAATTCATCACACGGAGCGAAAAGCAGCATTTACTCAGCATGTTCTGCACTGCCGGTTATCTGGAGACCGCGCGTGTGTGGATTTGAAATTATTCTAGTTTATGGCATAAAACCATCAACCTGTATTGCCTTTATAATGCCTTTGCATGGGAGGTTTAAAAGGTGACATAGCCATGCTCATTTTGTCAGTTTATCCTTATATTATACAACAAATTTGACATATCTGGGGTTTCTACAAGAAAAGGTCCTTCCCCAGAAAACCCAGATTTGAACATCAGACTATACTCCATCAAAATAACTACATTTAATTGAAAATGGGCCCAAACTACACTGAAATATCGAGGTGTACCGATACCCAAAGAAGAATCCACCTAAGCAAAGATTAAGATCAGCCAAAATAAAATCTGATATCCTGAGTCTCACTCAAAGAATGTAATCTAACATTCTCTCAAGACTTATTTTTCTTAATTTTAAGCTCTCCCCATACAAATATTCTCTGATTGGAGTATAATTATTTCCAGGTTCATAGACCAAGGCCATGACTCCCTCGCTTTGAGTCATGGCCTTGGTTTAGGGTCATCTGCAGTCATCACTGCTGGGTCTGCTTTATTAATCAGTAAAAGAGAGAAATTAATGGGCTTGTGAGAATTAAAGCTGATTATAATTTGAGCCTGAATTCAATCTTTTGTTGCTTTAAGGGGAGCTCATGTTTTCTTTTAGAGGAACTGAGCCACTCCTGGGCACTATAATTTAAACCATAAAAAAAGTGAATTGGACTCACTGGAAGACACTGAACCGGCTTTCTAATTGCAGAAGCTTGAAACACATTTCCTTCCACATAAAACACGTATAATGCCATTTAAAAAAATGCTTGTTTAAATACCGATTGTTTAAACAAAAGAGGCCGAATGTAATTTTGCGACAGCACAAACTATTCGGAATGAAATTCCCAAAGTACTTACAGAGAGGCAGTCAGAGAGATGCGGAGGTCCACAGAGGTTTATCTCCTGGTGTTGCTGCTAAAAGACGTCTGAGGGCTTTTAAAGTTGATGTTCTCGTACACGCTCGACGAATCATCGTTTGTCATCCTACAACAACACACGGCCACAGCATTCAGTGATGAAACAAGTCAAATCCAGTTTTCTGCTCCATGTTCTGTGATCACATGTTCAATCAGCATGTCAGTTGCCACCTCATCGTGGAACGCGCCGCACTTACACAGAAGAGGAGCGCGACGATGCCATGTTGGGCTTGGACCTCGAGTTGGTCATCTGGGGATATTTAATATTGGAATATTCCCTCTCCTTCATCCCATTCCTCTGCAAACATGAATCAGACTCAGTAACGAGACTATTTAAAGATAAATCCAGGTATTTCAATGTCTCTGTGGATGCAGTACCTGCTCCTCCTCCAGTCTCTTCTGAGCGGTGTCGATGTACTGCTGCACAGCCATGTAGATGAACTTATACTGGGCCTCCGTCTGCACCATGCCCGACCTCTGCTGCCTCACCCTCTGGATGGTCTTAGGGACGTCGATGTCGCAATCTAGACCTAAACACGCACATGTACGCACACGTCCAGAAATTAGCTAGAGATACAGCACAGAGATTTAAAAATCTGTTTCATATTTGAGTCTCCCACCTTGGCGGTTAATCACATCGATTAGGATGTCGATGACGATAATGGTGCCTGTCCTGCCGATGCCTGCACTGCGGGGGCAACAAGGGGATAAGCGTCAGCGTCGAGGAGACAAATCAAAGTACTTACTTATAAAACAGCATATTTGATTTCATCCAGATAGTTGTGAAGAGTGTTACATAAGCATCAATGCCTTTCCCATCCGAGACAATGGAAGAGACACATGAAGGTCTGAGGTTATGAAATATATATACGTGTTCACTTGCCGACAGCAGTAAACTTGAATTTGTTGTTGTGTCACATATAAAATGCTGTTAGAGCCTCTCGAGAACTCTGCTCCACTCAAGTGTTGTTTCTCCACCACGATGACAACTTGAATTTATCAGCCGCCGTCGGATCAGTGAAGTTCATGACTCAGATGTGTTGTGTCAATCTGTCATCGTGTTTGTAGTCAAATACATGAAAGGACATCAAATGGACAAATCTATTGCAACATTTACTTCCTATCAACGGACAGTGGACACAAAAAGACTCTTTTACCTTGTTCTTACAAGGTAAAAGAGAATGGAGACCCTTTGATGCTGCTGCAGTTTGTATTGATGCGTTGACTGATCTTGGTATTATTCTCCTTATCCAGTGGGTTTTATTTTGTGTTGTGCAGTCCATGTTTTCCATTTTTATCTTAATTATATCTAAATCAAGGGTGTGTTATTTTTCCACCTCATTTCAAATTAATTATGGCATTCTATCCCCTATGTATGTTAATTTCCTGTCCGTTGTTCTTTATTGTAAAGCACTTGGGCTGCATTTAGTGTACCAGAGGTGCTATACAAATAACGTGTATTATTACAATCGGTCACCAGTCTGCTGCAAAATAAATTTAAATACAAAAATCCTGACTACAGCATAACTAAATCAGATTGTGCCATTTCAAATAGTTCCTGCTGATTAGTTAGTGGTCCTGCTGACATCTACATGGAGTCATCGTGTAACTGTGAGAACAGAGCTTTCTCTGACAGTTACTTAAAGTAACACACAGCTGATTCAAGGGAAACAAAGCAAATGAACAATGTGTTTGTAATACTGTATTTTTTTTTGATGGCGCTAGTTTGGCGTAGACGTGAAGCCGGTAAGTAGAGAAACGTGTTAACCTTAATTATAGCGCACCCAAGTGGCCAATTAAAACCATATTTCATGAAATCCTAATTTTCCTACATTCATATAACATCCATGATATTTTTTACTATCTCTCAACAGAGTTGAAGGACAAAAAGGAGAAGAGCAAACAGTGACCCAAACAGGGGTTTACCCAAACCGGGAAATCCCTCTGTGTACACATGTGCACGTGTGTGTGTGTGTGTGTGTGTGTGTGTGTGTGTGTGTGTGTGTGTGTGTGTGTGTGTGTGTGTGTGTGTGTGTACACACAGACGGTTGCACATGGTTTAAGTAATTGCCTGTAAAGGACCAGGTAGACTCTGGTGGGTCTCAAACCCATAACTTTTGAATCGCTTCTCCTGTTTTCATCTTCTTCTAGAAGTCCAACGTGAGCCTCGTATCTCTTTACATCTGCTGAAGAGTCGTGTTCCTCGACTCCTACCTCACCCGACAATAATTAACTTACGACCAAACCTTCTGACCTCTACTTCTATCTAAACCCCGACAATATTTAACTTTTGACCAAACCTCGTGACCAGTTTCTTTAATCCAAACTTCACGCTTGGACATTGTAGAACCGGTTGTACCTGCAGTGGACGACGATGGGTCCGGTGTCTGGAATGGTACTCTGCGTGCGGTTGACCTCCTCCAGGAACCAGAGGACGCCGCCGGGCTCATTGGGCACGCCGTGGTCCGGCCAACTCAGGTACTGGAAGTGCCAGATGTACCTCAGAGGCTCCTTCTACAAGATGTTTTAATGATTTTAATGATGTTGACTTTGGATATGTAACATGTATTCTGCCATGTGCCCCTCCTCCTCCATCCTCTCCATAATGGATCTGCAGTGCTCATTAAAAGGCTTACTGAAAGGAATAGGGGACTAAACCCACAACAAACCCACAACAATCATTCCAAGCATGGTTTACAAAGTTTAGCCAAAGCTAATATGACGCTTCAGTAGTTCGATTTAGCCAATTCAAGATATTTTTTGTTTTGTTTTCTTCCCAAAATCACAGTCACTACTACATTTCATCTTTGTGTTGGCTTGGACTTGCTGTGCTGTAATGGAGGGATACTCTCTGGTGGTCACATGCAGACTCTGTTGCTGTGACCGTTCATTGTAGCAGCATTGCAACTACGCCGGCTGCTAATGAGCAGCCGCGAATGCTGGAATATGCTTTTGTGCAAAATGAGAATTGTGGATTCGGTCCCTAATTTCTTACAGTGGTCTCATGTTGAGGAACCAATATGTCAATATTGCTAGCTTAATCTCAGATATTACATACCAATATCAAATCCTCCCTTTTGAATTAAGTTCAAACTGATCAACCACTGTGACCAAAGCAACAGCTTATATAAAGCATTAATTGGATAGTGACACTGCCCACACAACAACCCTTAGTTTGCTCTTTATTGTATTTGTGAATAAAAGAACTCTAAACATTTTTTTTTACGTTTTATCTTATTCCCTGGCGTGCAAGAAAACCGTGGCTCTTCGGCCATCTACCTTTTCCTCTATTTGCTATTCATGAGATACGTGCAGTCGATCCTCGAGTAAACACTAGCGCGTGCTGTAGGATTGTGTGTGTGTGTGTGTGTGTGTGTGTGTTGATCTGACCCCCAGGTCAGTGGGTCAGCTCTGATTGAGCGCACAGCTTTCCCTACCCGGTCCAGACGGGTCACTTCCAGCTTCCTCAGGATGTAGTCTTGCGCCGGCCGCTCGTCCACATTCCTCACCAGCACCTTCCCGAACTCCTTCGTGCTGTGGAGGTCGGGCCAGTAACGGACACATTTGTTCTAAATTGGAAGGGAGAGAGAGAGAGAGGACAATGGAGAGGGCAGAGAGAGGTTGGTGGGTATTAGGATATCAAAAAAAAGAGCTCATCTCAAGCAGCTTTCCAATCAGCTTAACTGTCATACTATCCTTGTCCGTCTTCTTCCTCCCCACCCCCCAACCACACTCCCTCTCTCTCTCTCTTTCTCTCTCTCTCTCCCTCTCTCTCTCTCTCTCTCCCTCTCTCTCCCTCCCTCCCTCTCCCTCTCTCTCTCTCTCTCTCTCCCTCTCTCTCTCTCCCTCCCTCCCTCTCCCTCACTCTCCCGCTCTCTCTCTGAATCAGCTAATGCCATCAAGTACTGTCCTTTAACTGAGAATGTAGGAACAAAATGGTTGACAAGCAGTGAGACCAATGTGGATGTGGAACCAGTTCTTGATACATTGCCGTTGACTTGAAACAACTGGGACTTTATGTGTCCCCCTCGTTTCCTGGAAAGCGCCTGACGCAGCACTTGGCTCTTCATGAGACACCAACACTGTCCACCGCTTGTTCTCTGTCCTGTTATCTGCTGCTCTGCAATGCACTGTGTGACCAATCTGGTCGTTTAGGCACTTTCTAGATTAACTACACTCGACTAGCGTAATGATTTCATGTTATTGAAGCGGGGTGTTTCCTCGAGTTCATCGAGTTCCATCATTACGAGCAATCAACGGCAATGCAGTAAGAAGTGCAACAGAGAGCCCATTAAAGAGTAAATGCAAGAGATAGCCCACACAAAATAAATAAATAAAAGGGTTGGGGAGAGAAAAGAAAAGCTACTTGCTCGGAAAACAATGTACAGAAACATTTCCATTTAATTAACTTACCTTTCGAGTGCAACATAATGTATATAGTAATTAAGTGTGGCTTCAGCTGCAAGGGGTCATAGACCCCTGCAGCAAGCACACTTCTTGTTCTCCTGCGGGCTTATTATTATTATTATTATTATTATTTTTTTTCTTATTCCGCAAAACTTTGGACCGTATCTCCTCCCGCGGCGTTGCCCGAACATGCGTCAAAATACATCAAAACGTGCGGCCTGATCGCCTGGAATGACTTTTTTAAGAGATTCGACCGGCAGTTTTCCCGAAAAGCGCGGAAAACGGCGAGAAATTGTCCCATTGACTTGAATGTGGTTTCGGCGTGAAGAGTATGGGGTTATTTCAGTCTCTTTAATGGCAAATGCGCACAGAAAGATTCACAAATGCGCACAGAACAATTCACAAATATATTCGATTTACAAATGCACACAGAAGGGTTTACAAATACATTCCAATGATTTATATAAATGTATAAAATCACAAATATATTTCTGCATTTGTTTGTGAAAAGCTTCACATTTACGAGTGGCTTTTATGAGACTCCCCTGCCGTCCTTTGGATTCGCAAATGCATTTTTCTACATGGACCTATCCGTAGCCAATCAGATGTCGCCCTCATTTTCAACCAATCACATGAGTGCAGCTCCCCCCTCCCCTACCCACGAGGGCGGAGCCAGCGTACAGTTACGGAATTTGCGGAGGTGATCAGTCAAACAATGGCGCTGGTACACACAACTGAAAGTTGACGTTCTCTGAATACTACAGTTGTTGAGTCACAACATGTAATTTTAGGATGTCGCCGTAACGTCTGAAAAAAATAAATAATAATTGGGCATTTTTTGATAGCTAGCACAGTTTTCATGTAATTATTGTTCAAGTTTAGGAAAATGTGGGAACCATTTCAGAGTTTACAATGGGTGTGTATGGCGCAGGTTAGAGTGGTGATGTCATCGCTAGAGCACGGAGGAGCTTTGTACTAACTCCTGTATTTGTATTTGTATTTTGCCATTCACTCCACAATATTTACTTTTGAGGCATAATTTATACATGAAAACGTAGGAAATATTGTGCTTGTGGTACACATGCGTCGTGGAATCCAACAAACTTTTTTTTAACTTTTTTGTCAGCAAGCCTGAAAGCGACATGAAGTCCGGCCAACTGCTCCATCAACCGCCATGTTAAATCTGACCACAATTTTCTCTCATGACACAAACGTGAGCACTTTATAAACTGAAGTTACGATCTCATTTCTAAATCCTTACAAATATTTAAGTAGACGGAAACGTTCTCAGAAGTCTCGTGCTTCTCATGATGACGTTATTTTCGCGATGGGATTCACGGTTGTCTGTCAAATACAATAGTTTGAAAGGTTGTTTTGTCATTAAATCAGCAGTCAAGTCTCCTCTCCTCTGCTCCTGTGAGATGACACAGGTGTTTCAAGTTAGCCAATCATGGCTATCACCATGGCAACCAGTGACACGCGCGCACACACGCAGGAGGAACTGTCAGTTGGTCAGCTGACATCCTGACTGTGTGTGTGTCTAAGTGCGCGCGTGTGTGTGTGTGTGTGTGCACGCGCGCATGTGTAATTACGGTCACGTGAACATGGTGGAGAGACAGAGAAGTGAATTTGATTGCTAGCATGAAGTTAGCTTTGTGTTAGACAAAGTTAACTGACTGTGTGTCTATGTGCGTGCACGTTTGCGTGTGTGCGCGCGCGTGTGTATGTCACTTTGAATCAGGACTAACAGCTCCACTGACGCTCACGTTCACATTATTAAGTCCAGAAAAATAATCAAGCATACCATTGCGATCGGCTGCTCGTTTCCTCTCTGGTGAATGTACTCTATTAGAGATGTGAGCATGTTTTTGCCTCTAAATCTGGGGTTTAACAGATGGTTTGGTAGAAAATCTGCACACACATATGACTTGGAGATATTCAGTCAAAGGCATTGTAACGCCTCCTGTCTGTCTACCTGTCTGTCTTTCTGTCTTCCCTTTCAACATAAAGCCCCATGAATTAACTGTATTTTAACATAAAGCTCAAATGAGGATTATTGTATTAAATAGAAAATAAATACACAATTGTACACAATATTGTTTTATGTAATCACGTGATATGTTGCAGCAAAGTGCTGTCCCATTCATATTGACACCATCAAGTCCTCACAGCTAATGTTGAAATATATATATATATATATATATATATATATATATATATATATATATATATAATGTACCTCAATAACCTCAATAACACATCTCACTACCGGTAATGTATATATATTGCGACGTCTTACGGCAGTGGTAGCCACACTTTCAAAATTTCTTGCGAAATTTTCTAGTTATCTTTTACAGGCCCTCCGCTGAACTACAGGCATTTGTATGTCAGCAGAAGTTCAGAGCCGGTTGCTTACCCGCCCTCGCTCGATCTCCTTCGTGGTCATGACGATGACGTGCGTATTCTCCTGATACACCATCTTCCAGAAGTCGACGACCGTATTCTGGAGGCACCCTTGGGTGGCGATGAAAACCTTGCCCTCGTCCACGCGGCGCCCCTCTTCGTGCATACTCTGTACCGCATACGGGCAATGACACGTTGCATTAGGCACCGACACAATTGAGTCACGTTACCTATAAAATAGGTTGTTTACTTTACTGTATGATATATGTATGACTTGGGTACTATTGCCCTTTGGCAATTATTTTTACGTGAACATTGTGCATCACTGCCATCTTTTGGGAATCTACAGTTGTTGACGAATGGCCTGGCGTGCTGCGGAGAAGACTCACTCTGATGCAGTTGGCGTTGATGTAGTCTGAACCAGGAACATCTGGATCCGCCTCCCTGAGTTCCACCCGAGTTGTGTCGACTGAAAACACAAAGTCAAACTGTGAACGGCGCACAACAAAATGACTACCGTTTTCAGAGAGCACACCTGGTGTTTTTTTGTTTGTTTCAAAACTAATGTCAATTGACAGGCTGCGAGCTATCAAAGCAAAGATCTTCACACTCTGCTATATTTGTGTCATTCTTTCCACAGGAAGTTGGAGAGACAGGAAATGGCAGGTTGCTGCGTGACTCACAGGGGAGGATATTCTTGTATCTGTTTTTACTCTTGTTTTCTGGCTTCTGGCCTTCTTTCCGGGGATACAGCAGTTTGCACTCCTGCTGCTGAAGTACCTGGTAGTTAACGACGCAAGAGAGAGAAAAATGAGAAAGAATATGCACTATATAAACTATTAATTCTGAGGTAATTCAGTCCGATACAGACGTTTTAGACTCTCCAGTTGTACTGTGAGAAAGACATTCCTGCATGTGCTTTCACACAATTCCCCTGATCAACAGGTGGCTGCATATCAGTAAGATATACAGCAATGCACTGAAAAAGGCTGAGAAGAACACGAAACACACAAAATTGCATTTTGGTTTGGAGAAACACTGAATTTGAACATCATTTTGATTGGAGCGCAGGGCACATTTAATGCCATGTTTGGAAAGTGTAATGTGCATTTAATGCAGTAGGGGTCACCCTGGAGTGCATGAGCAGAAACACTGCATTCATTAGTGTTCATGTTGTAGACTTTGAGAGGGAAAGTGTTTCAGCATGGAGTCTCAAAAGCTCTTCTGTCATTCCCTCTCCGAGAATTCATTATCTACAGTTCTTTAGCCGTAGGAACATGAACAGTACTTTGCCCTAAAAACAAAGCCAGATAGACCAGATAATAGCTCATGTATCTGGCGTAATATTGTGTATGTTATGTATATTGTGTCATCCACACCGGCTTCAGCTCAGTGTTTTAAATTACATTTGAAAAGGATTCGCACTTCACTAAAGTTTGTAACCCAGGGGCAGGAAATCTACCAACCAGATACTGATCAGTAACTACGATCTTTACATGCAATGTAAAAAACTTGGCATTGAGCCAAAGAATACAAAAGCGTAATTTATATAATATAATGTATAACTGATACAACAATTACCATGCAGGCATATGCACTGACTATAATTGATTCAATGACCTGCCGGTTGAAAATGATAGATTCAGAGACATAACAAGATAAGCTTCAACACCATTATGTAAAAAGGTGAAGACAGCATGAATACATTTGAGTTTCGCTTGAAAGACAAGTATACAAATAACTCACATAGACTCAAACTTGCACAAATAGCTTAGCAGTGGCCTACGGTATAATATATATACATTTATATGACAAAGGACCATTATGGAAATACTGTATACTATAGCAGAAAAGCAACAAAGCCATCAAAGTTACTGAAATTCCCAAATTATCAACAAAATTAAGACTTCAGATACGTCTTTAAAAAGAAATCCCTGATTGAAAGGAATACTTCTGGCGCTCGTCATTTTGAGGGTACATACCTCAAATTCTTCCCAGAATCCCTGTTTGGGTTTTTCGGAGTTGTCTGCTACTTTGTTGAGCTCTCGTACCCGGTTCTCAATGCTGGCTGCGTTTATCCTCGTGGCGTTAAAGGGCTGTCGAGTCAACAAGTGTGAAAACACAATTTTGATGTGCTTTCAATTAACCAGCATATTGCAACATCGTGCAGCAGGCAGAATATTCTAGCAATGCTTTTGTCCTCTTGCATACCTGTTTCAGGTGCACTACGATTCCACTCTTCTCCACCATGGGGTTCTTCTTGTAGTGATCCACCAGGTCAGCAAGGGTGTCGAACCGCTCACCGCCGCCCACGTCGTATTTACCGTCCTGCTGGGGAGCGAGGTGGGAAAACATCAACAGTTCGGCGACAGTAACAGCTGGTCTGAGGAGTTCCTCGAGGTGAGAAAGTTACTCACGACCTACTTGCCGTTTGCTGAGGTAGTCTGAGAGGTGAGGGGGGAGAGTTGTCTCACCTGGTAGCGTATCATGACGTGGGTGACCTTGGTCTTGCGGTCCACGTTGTCGTGTTTCTCCTCGTTGGTGAGAACTGAGAGAACAAAGTCGCCCGGTTTACTCTGGCTCTCCCGCACCAGGAAGCTGCCGGCTTTGCCTTTGTCCGTGAGCAGTTTCTCTGCATCTCGCCCGGACAGGTGTCCGTGGTACCACCTGGCCAGGAGGGAGAGAACAGACTTCGATGAGACAACGCATGAACCGTGAAACAACAGTCAATGACAATCTGACAGCTTGGATGACGTGCAAACCAACAACTTGAAGGATACTTTGCGTTTTCACACATCCAGCCGGTTACTGAATCAGTTGGGAGTCATGTCTCTGGCCAACATGGGAATGTAAGTCCAATATTCAGTCTCATTTTAGGTCTGCTTTGATTTCTAAAAATCAAGGGAAATATCTGGTCACTATGTTCACCAGCTGGTCTCGAACTGCGTCTGTCTGATGATTTGTACCGAGCAGCTTGTGTTCATTGGGTTTTAAAAGCTTTTTTTTGCTTAAATCATCCGGAAACCCCCCGCCTTTTACATAGTCCACATTGTTTGAAAGTCTACATTTTGATAATATTATCATTGTAAAAAAAAAAAAAAAAAAAGGAATTACAGCCACTTAAAGTGAGAACCAAAGAACAGCAAAAAAACTAAACATGCAACCATTTCAAAGACACAGTGAACATCAGTGTTGATTATTTCAGACTGACTGCCTTCAACTGTCTGCAGATTCTTTTCACCTTCAGCGGAGATCGAGAAGCTCAGTCTCGAGCGAGATGCTGTTGCAAAGCAGACAAATTGTTGAGGCAAGGAACCAGAGTTGAGAAGGAAACTGGTCCAACTGAGGGGGAGGATGAGCAACGTGCTTCCCGCCTTAAGGGGGGAAGAGTCCCATATTGTTGCGAGGGTTTAACATAACGTCTATCTATAAAAGCATTGTGAGCGTAGACTCCTACTCGAGAAGGAAAGTGTCTCTTGAATTGCTGCAGCTTCACTCAGCGCTGAAGTTACAGTGAGATGAAAAACCTGCATGCGTGCGTTTCTTCTTTTTTTTCTGTGTGGTGAGCAAGAACGTGGAGGAGGCTCTGACAAGAGTATGTATGTAGAATGGAGAGCCCACACAAACCGTAACCATAGATCACAAGTCGTTCTCAGACCGAAGTGGAAACATTGATACACACATTGCAATGTGCGGATGTGTAGAAAAAGAGGGTGTACATCGTCACGCGACGATACCAAACACAGCTGAAAAGTGATGATATGATAATAATATGATCGTGTCGCTTTACTAAACGCCTCCCTGTATGCGATGGGTTTCTGGCATTAATGCACCGGCTGCCTTTCGGCTCCCACTTCAGTGAATGTGCGTGCGTGTGATGAAGTGTATAGCTGCGTCCAACCGTTGCAGAGTCTCTGGAAAGGACGACGGCGTGTGACTGCTCGGTGAGCAGAAACAAGAACCGCTTAGTTGGTTTGAAGATGCATTCGGGTATCTGCCACTGCTTATGCATGTGGACAGAAGTGCATCCGAGTTTCATGCGTGGGCGTGCTGCTGTACGGAATAAAGCCCCATCCCTACAAACACACACATGGTTTCCTATTCACTCTTAAAGAGTGAAACTTGCTGGTGATGGTGATAGTCTAGCGCTCCTATTTGAAGGATCTTTAGCGCACGGTCCAAAGTGTATTTTAGGGAATGTCCAATTTAATTTGTTAGTAATCCGTGTGTTAACTGCGCAAAGAGGTTGTATTTAGCCTCTTAATTAATCACAGGTGCGTTTTGGGGCATAATATGAATCAAACCACAGCACATTGCTATTTAAATGGAGGATTCAGTGTTTTTTGCAGTGAAAATTAGGTTTTTGAAAGGCTAAACGCCAACAAATGTGGACTGAAGCTGAATATTTTGAATATATAATATTTAAAAACATGTTAACTTTGGAAATGATGACATCATTTTTTTTGTTGATTGGACTAGAATTTGAATCTCAACGTTACGAAAGCAGCTTCAAAGCTTCGAATTATTCGGTACGGCCTTAAAATTGTCTTATAATGATGAGTTCATGAATACGGTTTACTCAGGTTCGCCGTCTCCTGACGGGGGTTGCTGAATCTGAAGGCTGCCTTACGCGCAGGCCTGCACTGCCGGAAAGACGATGAGTAATGCACGAAGACATCAGCCTCAAAAACACCACCGGAGGAACTTTTTAGTAGCCTACGTCCTCACTCACAAGGGGATGAGGAGAGGAGATGCTGCGTGCGGACAGAGGTGTGTGTGCACCGTCCACACAAGGCATACAAACAGCACTCCTTGACTCATGACTAGGGTTTGGTACCGAAAACCGGTGCAGTAAATGCAACAAAACAATTGTGCGTAAAGAAGAAGAACGCTCTGTTTTCTCCACCAAACAGTCTGTTTTAAATGCTGGAATCTGGACGAGAAAGCTGCAGACTTTCTAGAGAGGGGAAAGACTCCTGAACTCTAAACATCTGTTTCCCTGATGGAGGTCAAGGTCAGAGCGGAGGAACCGCAGCTGACCAGCAAGAACACCGGCTCGGCGCTCTGCAGGAGAAACGCTCCAAACTGCGACACAAAGTGAGATTATTAGGAGATGTGTTAGTTCCTCGGTTCATTTGGTGTTTGCCGAATTCAAGAGCAGCGCCGTCTGGTTCAGAAAAGCTCTCCCAGGTGATATTAATGATGACGTGTAGTCCAGTAAAGCAGCAGAGTTTGTAGAATCCAACCGTTTCTGTTGCACACGTTCCCTATCAGGCCACCTGATGCTTGTGTCTGTTTTTTAGTATATTGTTTAAGTCAAGTGTTTTGTATTTATTTATTTATTTATAGTATACTTTAAACAGTTAATATATTGTTCAATTTGAAGAAAAAAAAAATCGGTTTAAGGACTGGTATCATTTTAAAAGTATCGTTTTAGCACCGGTATCGGAAAAACACCAAACGATACCCATGACACATTCTGTGTGGGGTTTGTCGCCGAGTGTGTGACACGAAGATTGTGTTTTTCTTAAACAGAAAAGTTTCCACCATGAATCGATGCATTAATAAAATAAATGCAGAAGGCAGGAAATTAGGTTTTTGATGTTCTAAATGTCTGTTGTGAACCCTCCTATGTTGGCACATCTTAATACAAGTAATTGCCCTTTAAATGACAAGAAAAATACTGCGCCGTTGACTTTAGATTAGTTTTTTTGTTGGTTAATGGCGCAAACACTTCCTGCTGCATCAAGATAGCAATGCGCCCGAGTACACCTCTTTTTCAGACACGTCTATGTATAAACTATATACATAATATGATATACATTTGTGACAAAAAGCACACAAAATGTTCACCCAACTCTTCAGTTACCCTCTCAACAGAGAACCTCTTTCAGCTCTGTTTTCAGCAAAAGCAAAAGCTCCTTTATTCCTCTATAAGCTATTTATCCATCCCAAAACAGAAGACAAAGTAAGCAACCAGCATGTGAACATAATGAAGTGTAACAGCTGGAAAAAAAAGGAAAATATTTATATCACTATTGTGATATTCCTTTTAACCATATCAACCTGTAGTGATGGCTCAGAAAACTTCCCTTCAATGGACGAAGGAGATCTGCTCTTACTTCTTCCTATATAAATAATAATTTACCTTCTGAATGTTCAACTGTTAAGATGTTAGAATAAGTTTGTTTTCTTTACACACAGATCTCAAAACTGCCTTCAGACTCGACATGCTGGAAATAAATCCAGAGGACGCTAAACTTTGATTAAATGCTCCACATTTTCACGCCCCAAATCCCATTTAAGAAATGACAAGGATTCCAATATGTTGTCCAGAGCTGTGTTCTCTGCAGCGTACTGCGACCGCATTTAGAAGCTACACTCATTGCAGGATGAGGTTTTACAGCATGACAACCCTGAAGCTGAAAGCCTGGTCAGGGAGAAGGTTACATGCAGATGTACTGAGGTAAGATGACGAGGTTCACGACAGCGCTGAGCTCGGAATATGTCTATCTGTATGTTTTTGTGTCTGAATGCATTTATCAGCTAAATGCTCAGCCGGAGGCAAACGTGAGCTGCTCGGCACGTCTTGAGTGTTTTGTCGGCACCTCTCGGAGGTGGGGTCCTTGCAGTTGAGCGGGTACTTGAGCTCGATGACATGGCCGTTCCTCTCGCGCAGAAGATCCTGTTGTTCGGTGTAATACTGCACCAGCTCGGCCAGCGTGGCGAACTTCTCGCCTCCGTACAGGTCGTAGTAGTCGCCCGAGTTCTGGATCTTAATGTGGGTCACCTCATCGCTGCGCCTGAGTGGGAAGCAATTGAGCGAGTTAGTTACCGTGCGTGTGAACCGAGGTGGACTCGCTCACCAAAACGAGCCCTCGGAATTTTTCTCTTACGTGTTTTTCTCTTGTTCGCTTGGATGCAGATAACACTCAACACACACACACACACACACACACACACACACACACACACACACACACACACATTCATATACAATACAAAATGCCCAGCTCCACAAGCCATCTGCTCCCATTTCACAACTTTGGGCCTCATTTTCTCAAAAGCTCGTTGAAGAATCTGTGGTGACATTATTCCATCGGTCTCCTGTTCAGGGTCATGTTTCTACCTTATTCTAAATGATCTGCAACACTGGAGCGTTTCTTGCAAATACTGCATGTATAAATAATGATAATATTAAAAGAGTAACCGTGCCAACACTGGAATGATTTTAAAAAAAAAACGAGCCGCAAGCTACTACAGGAAGGAAAAGTGTGAGCCGTTGAAGCCGGAGTGATTTAGAAAAAACACTGATCCATTTTTTAGCACTTCTGCAAAGTAAAACACCACAAATCTCACAAAGGGGATCATCCCTTCTTCTCAATACTCTGTAGTTTTCCATATCTAATGTATTTGGAAGACGGCTGTATCGTGATTGCAGAACAATACGAGAGAAAAGCAGCAGCTGCCGAGCTCGGAGGCAGATAAGCCAGAAAACACAAACCGCTTCTACTTTGCATATTCAAAGTCCTCTGACTGGATTGAATAGGCGCACACACACACACACACACACACACACACACACACACACACGCACACACGCACACACACACACACACACACACAGTTCTACTCTATAAAAGATATTTGCCCCGCTGCAAGTGAAGAACTAAATGTACTTTTTCCCAGATTTTCCATCTCCAGTGACTTGGTCCGACATGCTTCTTCAGCAGAGGTAAACAAAACATCCTGTAAACATATTAAAGTGTGATGTCACACAAACGACAGAGGGGGCTTAGCCAGGCAGGCAGTACTATCTCTCCAAACTGATTATCAGCTAATGGTCATATCAAATGGCATAAATTATGTTTCCCCTCAACCACTTTTCTCGTTGTCATCGTGAATTTCACTTTCCCATTTTTCCTTCCTCACACTCAACATACTGTAATTGCTTTATGGCTCAGTTAGTGGCCGTTGGCAGGGTGCCACAGGTCTCTGGCCCCGTTAAAGGCCTCCTCAACTCTCGGGGCCAAACACGTCCTATTAGATTTTCATTCCCGTCCCCACTCGGCCTCTTTCGGGCCGATAACTTTTATGGATTTATTATGATACGGCGGTCTTCTTTACAGAGAGGTCGGCCTCATGTCTGCTCACTGGCCCACTCACTTCCATTTCAACACATGACAGATGATTCAGATTGTTTGCGATACACGTTTTCATGAAGAGTAACTATGATTAGATTGGCGTCCTTCCGTCAGGACACAATCTATTGCTCTTTTAGATACGACGGGTCTGTTTGTAAAGTTATCCTACTAACCCACAAAAACACAGTGAAACAACAAGTAACATCTGCATTGACTCCACAATGGCCTTCCATGGTAAGTAAAAGAATATATAGAATAAATATATTTTTCTTTTCTGTTTATATTTAATTTTCTTGAGGCTAACTTAATTGACAAGAAATTAGTGTGTTCACACCAAACGTGCGAATATTCGCGCGTTTGGTGTGAACACACTTTTATTGTCGAGCGAGTAAACTGACGCGGTAAACACGGCGTAACAATCTTGACTACGCATTTATTTTGAAGATACAACGCCATCCTCCTTACTGGAAAGACAAATTCAGTCGATGCATGCAAGACAATTTTGTCCTCGAGTGTCCCGTGAACCGGTTTGCACCGACCGGGCAGAAGCACGGACGTACGCGTAGTCGCAAAGTCCTTCAGCGCCTCTGTATGCGAGCAGAGCATTGTCGCTCAGCTGCAGCTTAACGGACCACATCTGTGTGCAGGATTAAGTGTTAAAAAACTTCTCTCCAGAACATTGAAGCCTGCACAGTATTCGGATCAGTCAGACTAAACTAACTATATGCAGTGCTAAGATAAAATACACAGACAACTGGGGGATGCACATCATTTCGCACGAACAAGGGCCAGAATATACTCACTATTGCTTGCTTTGCCATGAAACCATTTCAAGCAGTAACCACTGATAAATCCCTTTTAACATACTCGGCACACTTATCAAATTGAGGGCGATAAAGTTTTTCGCCTCCATTTACAATTCCCCTTTCGAGTCTCTACTGACTACTACACTGGTATATTTTTTTTTAACCTAAATCCTGAAGCAGGCTTGTTCAAGTCTGGTATAAAATGTGAGATGTTATATCAGATAAATGTGCTCGGCGTCTCAAGAGCTTGCCCTGAGGCGGTGTGAAAAAAAAAGGAAAAAGAAAAAAAGAAAAGAAAAACCAGGCATAAAACCAATGCATCATTCCTCAGCTCACTGGGCTCCTTCTGAAGGTTAGGCAATCGGAGCCAAGAGGTGTGTGCAAATTCAGACAACCAGGGAGTCTTTCAGTCGTCCCCAAACCACCAGCGTCATCAAAAACGACTCGCTCAGCGGACGACCGATATCATGGGGTTAAACTACCAAACAATAGCTTCTCATTGTGCCCGGGTCATCTCTGCTGCTTAACTGCTATTAGCAGCTAGTCGTATAACAGCTGTTGATGGCTATATGAAAAAAAACAATATGAAAAAATATGTGAAAGTTGGATGTGGGGAATCAGACATCGAGAGGAATGAAGAGTTTTCGTATCCGAATGCTATCTTTGCATATCACAAATACAAAATATATTTGTTGCGGATTGCTTGCTAAAAATGGTCTGGCATGCTTCATGTTAATTGTAAATGCAAAAAAAACAAAAGCACTGACCCAAACATTTGCACGATACATAGGCGTGGCGGTTCTACGGGCAACGGCTAAACTGGGCCCATGTCACGGTGCAGGAAGTGAGATGTCAGGATGTAAAGTTCCCCATTCGACATATGAATCAAGAAGCTGTTGAAACATGCTAATGGAGACTTGTCGGGGGGGAAATGTAAATGCAGTTTTAAAACACAGTTAACATTCAAGGATTAGCAATAATGATGGTGAGATGTTTTTAGTTTTTTTTCCCACTCGACTGTGTCCATCTATAAATAGCCTCGGCTCCAGTGGAAACACATCTGAGTAAACTCGAGCTGGTATTATATAATACAGAGGCTACGAGAAAATCCATTTGCTCTCCGTGGTAACTTGGCCCTGCAAAATTCTCTCTTAAGATTGCCCTTAAAATGTCTCCTCCGGGTCTTTAGAGTGAATAAAGAGCATGCAAAATGAGCTTGGCCAGACTTCTCTCCTTACGGAGTTGGACTTGGATAGAAGTTACGGCCAAACTTTTTATCTGCTTCAAACTTCCTCCCTTTCTCCTTTTTTGTTTTATGAAACTCAGAATTGATTACATTTTCAAACCCCTCCAAAAAAAAAAAAAGCTCTCATTAGCATCTCAGCCTTCAGTTGGCTTTTCCGTGCCGGCTCTGTCCGACCTCTCCTTCTTCCCTTCACCTCGCGGAGCAGAGAAGAAGAGGAGGGGGTTAGAGGGAGGCAGATAAGGTAGCGAGAGAGAGAGAGTGTGTGTGTGTGTGTGTGTGTGTGTGTGTGTGTGTGTGTGTGTGTGTGTGTGTGTGTGTGTGTGTGTTTGCTGACTCCCTCAGCGTCCATTACAATCTGAACATTCACAGTGACTATCACGCTCATAATGGCCTTGGTAAGATGAAACCTGGCTAATGACTGGCTAATTAGCCTCTCCTCTGCTCTGATAAGACACTGTATGTCTGTGTCTGTGTCTGTGTGTGTGTGTGTGTGTGTGTGTGTGTGTGTGTGTGTGTGTGTGTGTGTGTGTGTGTGTGTGTGTGTGCTAGAGATTGAGTTAGAAAGCAGGATGTGCAAGCTAAGAATAGCTTCGGTAGATACGGAATAATTGAGTAATTATCTTCAGTATGTTCCGATATTTCCTACATTTCACAGACTGTGTTTGGTGCACTACAACCCCCAGTGAAAAGCCTCCAAACCTCAAAAGCCCCAGAACCGTCTGATTAGAATAGATCAAAAGATGAGGCTATAGAACTGTATGACACATTCATATCACTTGTGCGCTGACGGCGGTGTACTGGAGCTGTGCGTATAAGATATTGGCTTGTGAGTAGCCACAGGTTGAGTTGAGTTACGGCCCCTATAGTGGGGCTGAATCTCCTGAGAAACAGGATATAGTGGCAGGACACACATGAATAACGCAGCTATCCGTGTTGCCCCCTCTGTCCCTTTTCAAGTTTTGAGGTTAAATGGTTAAAGTTTAGGTGCAGAGGGGCAAACGTTTATGGTGGCCGTCTGTTCTAATGTCATGGGAAACCTTTTTGTGCTGAAATATTTGTGCGTGCCCAATCGTAGGGCATAAAAGCAGCAACCACTAAAAAGGCATGAAGCAAGAGAAACTATGTTAGTGTACAGATTCATTTGTTAGTTAACGATAAGATTTTCCAACAAGATTACCACAATCGCTAGAATAAATTCCCTGTAAATGTATTTAATCTATGTAACCTCACATCCAGTTTCAACTCTAGATTGTACTAGTTCAAAAAAGTACAAGGAGCTAAAACATGAACAATTCTTTAAGTGGGCCTATTTTGCTCAATAGCAGCCAGCAAAACATTTTTACAAGACATTGGTGAACATAAATCACGGTAGCCCCAGAATATAAGTTTAAATTGGTAAATCCACTCAGTAATGCCGTTTTAACAACAATAAGCATCTCACAGCAAGTCAAGGCTGTTAGAGAGTACTGAACTGAGCATTGGTACATTTCATTCCTTGTGAATTCAATGTTTCATTTGTTGGAGGAAAACTGTCTTGCGGTTGTGTTATTCCTAACTTGGTCTCCCTTTGACATCGAGTCGACTTGCCTCCTCCTTCCTCTGAGCTCAATGTGACCTACCTTCTCCAGCAGGTGGTGAGGCTCTGCACACTAGCCACTTGACCTGTGCGTGCACGTGTGTGTGTTTAAGTCTGTCACGACCACAAACTGTGGCTGCAACCCGGCCCACCAACCTTCCTGTGGTGTGTGTGTGTGATTTACGACACCACACACACACACACACACCGCAGGCAGTGAATGTCAAAGCGTTAACAGGTCCCTCACTCTTCAACATTATTTTAGCACACACACACACACACACACACACACACACACACACACACACACACACACACACACACACACACACACACACAGTGATGTATCTCTTAAAAGCTTCCGTTGCCAGGGAAGTGCCAGTCTTTCAACTCGCTCTTCTTCTGTCTCCGTTTGTTTCCCGCTTCTCTGTAATCGCAGAGTCCTCCTACTTACCAGGAGTACGGCCGGGCCGCCGATTATACAGGGGGAAGATAAATGTGTTGCAGGGGTGCGGACGGCGCTCGGCTGTGCTGGTTCTAACTCACCTCAGTGCCACCCTGCTGCTCCGATTTCATGACTTTCTGGCTGCATTTGTTACCAAATTGCGTACTTTAGACCTGCAATTCAACACGCCACCTTGAAACACTCGCGCATAACTACTTTGGTTCAAATGCCAAACATTTACGGGCACGCAAAATGTGACATCAGTCAAAAAGGAGCACGGCCCCATCCTCACTCACAACAGCCGATTGGAAGACGAGAGGAAGACCGTCGCCCCCCAAAAACCTACGTACACGTCACAATGATCGTTTTTGTCAGAGAGAAGCGCGTTGCCTCTCCAGACCCTCGGCACGGCAGCACCACGGCTCTGTTTGCTCTCGGGGCTGAGCTTTGAACCGGTGGGAACGGTCCGATTAATGAATAGCGAGGCAAAAATCAATAGGAAAAAAGGGACAAAGAGGGAGGAGGGTGGGTGAGGCCTCACCTGACGGAGAGGGTGAAATCCCCCGGGTTGCTCTTGCTTGGCCGGGCCAGGAAACTGCCGTGGACGCCCCGGGTCAACAGGAGCTGCTCTGCCTCGATTCCGGTGATGTTGGGGTGAAACCACCTAAGCAGCAGAGAACAAGGGGACACATTTTTTTTTAATAAATGAGCCGGCCAAAATGATCCGTGTGTCCGTCCCCAACACAATAGATCTCCAGAGTTCAAATTAGTATATGATTTATTTTGTTTAATGCCATTTTTACAAATCTGTTATTTATATGTAAAGACCTGTGGGATCGTTTTGACATATTTCCTCTGCAGCTGTCATGACGGATGAAATGTGTAATGTTTCATGTGTGTAGCCTAAAACTGGCTTGACTTCAGTTCAGAAGGAAGCATGAGATGAATTGATAAACAGCAGCTTTACTACGATACAAAATGCTGCACAGAATAAAAGCGTACACAAGCGGTGACACTTTCTCCATTCGTTTGGCTTTGGACTCCAGCTCATCGAACTTTTAAATGACACAATGAGCGAGAAACAACGTTGTTCCCATCGCGTTTGGCCCACGCGATGGGAACGGAGTCTCGGCTGTATGCAGGAGCAGAACTTGTACAGTTCTGGGAATGTTAAATGTTGCACAATAAACTGGCCTTTGCAGGTCAGGTTCAGAGCACCAAAATTCAATTTCTTTTTTTTTGCAAGAGGGGTGTGGTGTGTGCGATGAACAAACTCACAACTAAGATGACTTAGTGGCATCTCAACCTTCTTGCCTTGTGGCCGTTGCATCCGATCACCTCAGAACGCCAGATTATATACACAGGGTCCATGTTTTTGCCCAAAGAAAAGAAAAAGCTAATTTGAGGCGTTTCGTTTACTCTACCGTGTCTTTATGACCGGTTTAGTTGTTTCTGCTTCATAATGTTTATCTTTTTGTTTACTCAAATGTTTCATTCCATAAAATCATCATTTACCAAAAATACTTCAACACATAATAAATTATAGCTACGGCCTCACATCGGTTGCATGCTGTTGTTAACACTTAAAGAGCAAAGGGATCATCAGTAAATAAATGGAGCGCTCCTCAACAGCACTTATGTTGTAAGTGAACCGTATGAACAAGACAACCTTCAGCAGATCTAGAGTGGTCGTCCCACGTTAGTGCTCTTCTTCCAGAAGCATATCTGTAATCGTACCTCTCTCTCCCTCCCTCCCTCGCTGAATTAAAGGATGCGTTTGGTTCTGGACGAATCAGTGGTTACGTCACACACACTGCATGTCCTGTCCTGGTTTGGGAAAAAGCACTCCTGTTTACGGTACTGCAAAGAGCTAATGATTACATGTCACTTCCTCTGTTGCAAAACACCGCAGGCAAATATTTATCCCGTCCACTTCTCAGGTATGTCGACCGATTATCCGGGTTGTGCACTCTTTATCGGAGTGTGCGTGACACCGCCACTTACCCAAGCCAAGCCACATTCACAACTCACAAACAGTTTGTAAAGACAGACATCCAGCACATCGGCAACCAAACACTCACACACACACACACTGCCATGTTTAGAGAGCGAACAACTACATAAGAAGGTAGAAGAAGCAGCCGAGTGGGTACGGCAGTCCCAGTGAACGGCTGGATATCAGCCGTGTGGATTTAAAGCTCATGTTTAAGTAGGGATCATTGGGTTAAACCTCCCTAACTACTGTGTGCCATTGCTGGCTAATCCAATGCACCATTAGCACTCCAGGGCCCCACTGGTGTCAAGGAACGGATGGGGGGCGGGGGAGTCAGTAAGAGGTGTGTCAAAAAACTAAACGTGCAATGTATGTAAAAAATACAATTAAAAATAAAAAAGCAGCATCACGCCGACGTTTTTAAAAGACAAGTCGCTGATTCTACGCCAGCTGGTCGCGGCCAAGTGTTGGAGCTGGAGATCAGCGGCGACGGAGACAAATCTGTCTCTCAGATCATCGAACGCCGTTGTGTCATCAGACTATGCTGTCCAATGAAGTTAGTGGAATTATTCCTCCTTTTTAAATCTCCCCTCAAGATGACCTATTTTCTTCTACGTAAATTGTTGTTTTTTCCCCCAAGTGAGGCTTTTAATAAGAATATTTTTTCAACAAACATCTTAAAAGCTGATTTTTTTTATTGATTTTTTAAACACTTGGGTTGAAACACTACTGTAGAATTCATCATAGGCAGATTGGGTACAACCCAAGCATTTAGATATATTATGAAAAACTTAAATTACTACAAATTCTAAATCTCAATGGGATTATCTTGGTTGAATAAAAAGTTAAATGAAAAAGATTTTGTTCCGAGCAAAACACCATACAGATTATTCAAATAACATAATAACCTTTCACTGCAGCTCTTGACATTTTCTTTGAAAAGACAAATGCATGGAAATGCCAATGTTACAACAAGAAACGAAGAAAAACAAGCCTTTTTTTTTTTTTTAGGAGGCGAGTGATATATAGACCAAATGAGTCATGGAAATCGTGCATTTCTCATCCTAAATCATAGCCTTTCACGAGCACCCCCGGGCCCATTACAAAGACTTATTATTGATTAATATAACCCAGCGGAGGGCAGGCAGATGGTGACACAAGAGCGCTTCATGAAGCCCATGCCGAGGAGATAATATCTGAAACGCTTCAACAGTGGGCGAGCATTTAGGCGCTTCTCTTCTTGTACACTGTATGACACAAACCCATAGAGATAAAAATAAGACCCCATGCGCCGGCTCAGCAGATCCTGTGTGACTCGGAACACTGCTGGTGCAAAGGGCTGAATCTCATTAGAATATCCTCCATAACGCATATAAGACACCAACAAAACATAGATATGATCACGGCGTGACCGGGGTATCTAAGCCTGACATTCTCATTGTCCAACGTTTGAGTTTCCGTCTGCCCGAAGACTTCACAATTCAGATCAAATTACCTGCGAGTGCGAAAAAACTACATTGAAAAAGCTTGAAATTGCCTTTTCATCAGCTAAATGCAAATGTCAAGACGTGTGTGTTTTTTGGGAGATGAAGCGCATGTCGCAATGTTCTCATTTTGAACCGATGAATCGAAAAGGTACACTGTCTGCTTCACAATCCATCGAGCCCTCCTGACCCGTTTCTATGACACGAGAGGGCGAGGGAACGGGAGACGGGTGAAAGAGGAGACAAGGCGCCGCACGAGTAATGACGCTAAATGTGCGATGGGGTTCTTACAGGAGGGAATGATACACAGTATATAGGTATTAGCATATTAGAGTGCTAAACATGGTGGCCACCGGGGGTCCTCCATTGTTGGAGGTTAACCCCAGGATTAGTCCGGTGTTAAATCAAAAGGCCAAATAGATACAAATAGAGTCTTGACTGGGCCGGCTCGTGACTGACACACAACAACAGACCAGACATCTGACCCAGACTGCCCCTGACCCCCCGCCCCCCTTATCCTCAGCAGGGAGGCAAACCCGATCTGCTGCGCTTTCTCTCATTCCACGATCCTAGGGAGCAGATTATAGGTGGAACTTTACAAATGATGAATACCAGTGTTTCCCCCACCGTTAGAATAGGGCGGTGGGGCGCCCCCCTGAAAAAACCCTCCGCCCCCCTGTAATTTTCTCGACAGCGCCAGATCACAAGTCGTCATTTAAGTTTCTCTTTCCTATAGAACAGGTCTACACCTTGTTCTGTTATTAAACAAACTAAACGGCCGTATTTTATTGATCTTATCCACACACAGCTTGTCATTTCTGTCTCTACATGGTCGCGTTAACACTTCTCCTCTGCTCTGCATCGCGCACAGCGGAGTTCTGCCCTGATGCGCACACACAGGTGAGCACTGAGCACACAGCAGCGGACAGAGAGCGTCGAAAAATATGTTGCGTGAAAAGCAGACCTATATATGCGTTTTAAACGCTCCCAGGGTGAAGATGGCAACAGCAGCTCTCATGTGAGGAGCACCGGAGCAGCTCTCTGAACCCGGAGCAGCTCTCCTGCTCCAGGTGAAAGAGACAAAGTGCTCGTGTCTTCTACCAACAATGAGCTGCTGGCTTCACATATTACAAAAGTACAAAGTACACGGACATAAAACTAAGTCATTAATAAATACATGGAGAAAAGCCTGTACTTTCGGGTAAATGTTTACGTTATGCCGTTAACAGGTTACGCTTGCGCATGCGCATAGCGACTGGCCGACTTTTGTCTCTTTGTCAGAAGTCTCCGTGACGTCCTTTCTGCTGCTGCGTCTCTCAAAACAGAAAACAGATCTCAGATCAACGTTGAGCATGAATTGTATCAAATCTACAACCCCGTTTATAAAAGATGTGTAGAGGCTCACTGCTCCACTAATACTGATGCAACCTGATGCTCACATATCTCACTCATTCTGTTTTGTTTGGCAAAAAAAAAAAAAATAGCTTATTGTTTTCCACAATGAGCTATTTAGTAGTAACTAAATATTAGTTATTTTTTTGCACAGATATAACTTTATTTTCATTGTTCTAAGTGATTGCAATTTAAAAATAAAAAAATGTCTGATGGAGCAATCTGATTTACTTGAAAGTGATTGCAATTTTCTTTATTCTGTTATTTCTAAAAGCACAGATGGAGTCACAAAATGAAGTTATTTACAGAAAAAGTTTGAGAAGCACGGCGGCGGGGGCGACGGCGACGACACCGACAGTAGTGTTTCTCAAACTTTTTCTGTAAATAACTTCATTCCCCCCCGAAGCTGTAAACCTAGGGGAAACACTGAATACTAAACGATTACAAAGGGATTAGTCCTGAAAAAACATGTAAGAGCGCAGGGTGAATTGGACAATGCCCTCCCTGTTACGTTAGAAATATCCCTGGAAGTCTGGCGGGGAGGCCCGGTGGTTGAGCTGGAGACAGGAAATTACTTCACGGGACAGAAAGAAAGTGTGAAATGTATTATCCACAACACAAATGTGATACTGATGTTTTTGATATTTATTTTATTAAAACACATCACATACACCAAAAAAATGTATGAGGCTAAATATTGGGCTTTATATATAAAAGTGACTTGGCTGTTTTGATCATTTACTTTGGATGCTTATTTTTAATGGTTTTAGCAGATTAGGGCGTTGCTTGCAGGAGGGCTGTGGTTGCTGTGGAGCACCGTCGTGGACACATGCAGCCACTTCCCCAGAAAGTTGCCACTGCATCAATTCGTTTAGCTCAGAGGTCGCCAGCTGGTTTGTCTGCCTGGCATAATGTTACTCCGTCAGGGTTTCCCGCCAGTGTATCGCAGGTCCGGTGTCATGCCAGCGAGACAAGAGAGCTAACCCAAAGCTAGCGACAACAATAGCCAAGGCGAACATGAAGGCGAGCCGAACTTTTAGCTATTAGGTGACAAACCTCTCCTCTAAGTTTTGCTCTGCTTTTGAAAAACTAAAAACTAAATATTTTCAGTGGTCTTGGGGTTGACAGATTTCGTAATAGCATCACTGTTTCTGTTTCTTGTTGCTTACCAGCTGACTTGTACAGATACCAATATATCTAACATGCTAACACGTAATCTAACCAGCATGCCACCTTACGGCACAGCTTTCAATACTGGGACAAAGTTATTCAAATCTGGCATTTTGACCTTTGCGTGACTACATTTTTCCACTCGTCACGGTGCATTTTATGACAATAAAATTCAAACTGGCCACGTTGAAATTCCTGGACTGGGGAGCCGTTGAGCAGTCGTGGGAGTCAGCTGGTCGGACAGATTGCTTGTGGTATTGTCTTTAAATCCTAACCAGATTCGTACAGAATAAATAATAATAGCAGTGGATCAAAAATGCCTTATGCCACTAATCCATAACTAATCTCTGGTCACTCGTCAAATTCGAAACAATGGGAGAAGGGCTGGAATCGAGGGCAAACACTGGAGCAATGCTTCACGCACGCACTGCTCACCTGGTGGGGTTGACAGAGAGCCGAGGGGAGGGGCAGCTTCCTCTTGGGTGCCTTTGCACACAAACGTGCACAACTTGCAGCCTTCTTAACAACTAGAGCGCAGCCCCTTTGTCCCCAAACATCCTAAAAACACCCACCTTGACAGCAAAAAACACACAGTTAAAAGAACAAGAAGTGCGGGGGGGAGGGGGGGGGGGCTGTCGACAGAAGGGAAGAAAATGCAGCTGAAGTTGCATGGGATGGTTTCCTGCCCTACCTCACCATTCTGGTCGCAGCCTGAGCCACAACCCCCTGACTTCAGCAGCCTCAGATCTCAGTAATCCAGCACCGGCACTGTTACACAAGAGAGGAGGCAGGAGGGAGCGAGGGAGAGGTAGAGGTGTAAGGCCGAGAGAGGGGTGGGGGCAGGGAGCGAGACAGAGACAGTAAGAGAGAAGACAGAAGTGGAGGAGGAGAGGAGGAGGGGGGTGCCTTCTGAAAGAGTTAAGAGAGAGAGAGTACAGGAGGGAGGGAGAGCGAGGGGGGGGCGGGGCCCTTTTAATCTGGGATTTGGACGAGCGCGAGCAGGCCCCGATACCAGCACCCCGTCGGTGCTATCAGTGTCCCACTGCACTACCTTCCTTTCCCCGGGCAGACTGGCCAGCCGCCGCTCTCCTCCCTTTCTCCCCCCACCACCACCACCACCACCCCATCCGTACCCTTAAGCGGCCGTCTGGTGGCTTAGCTCCAAAGCTCCACTCGACCTGTGATCCCAGACCGAACGGAGCTTTCTCTCCGGCTGCAGACCGGGGCAGACCGGGGCCAGCTTGCGAGCTCCCCGCTATCTTGTCGGAGGCTAAATGCAACAGCTGCGCCACCCGTGCCTGGAGATTACACCTAATCGCGCGTGGTTACACCGGCTCATAGTTAGCCCTCGCAAGGGCTAAATCCCCCCCCCCCCCGCCCCCCTCAATCCAGCCAATTCAGCAGTATGCCATGAGGCTATTAATTTTGCAGCTTGCAGAGGAGTTGGAATAGCAATGCGGAGAACAAAAGCACGGCAGTATGAGACTGCAGTGTAATCGTCCTACCGACCTCACAATGACCACAGTGGCGTACCTGTCCGAGGTGACAGGTAGTTTGAAAATGGTAAAGGGCAGATCGAACAATAAAATCGTAGTTTCAAATGATGAAACCTGCATTCTCAAAATGTCACTGATGCTATCCAGGCTGCAAGGCGGTCCGGAGATCCCCCCCCACACCCCCGGAAGCCTCTGAGAGATTTCGATGTTATCAAATTATCTGTGGATCTGGGTGTCTGCGTCAGCACAGCGCCGTCGCCCCTTTTCTCCCGTTTGATGATGAACCTTTTAGGCCATCGCTGACCTCAGAAAGTCTCGGTAGAACCCAACGTGCTCGTTGGGAGCCGGCGATAAAGAGCTTGCAAGCATTCAAGCGCTTTATCGCTGCTATTAATCAACACACAAGTTTGTGTGTAGCCTTTTGAATCCAACTGAAACGGTTTCTCTGTAGTACTGTGAAGTCACTGTCCATTCGGAGAAGTCTTTAACACAGGACTGAACAGCACGCCCTCCTCATAAAACCATGTCTATATCCTCCCTCCCCTCCCCTCCTCAGATCATGACTGCAGGAGCCGGAGTGACTCAGGGCTTTCCAAGAATAGGATTCCCTTTGACAACCACCAGGCGCCCCATTTCCCTGCATCTGGCCTTGGGCAGTGAGAGCGACAGAGAGAGAGAGACACACAGAGACAAGACCAAAGGGGACGAGACGTCGATAGGAAAGAGGACAACGCGCTGGATATGTCATAGGCAGACGCATGTGAGGCCTCGGGGACTGGTCGAGAGGAAACGGGGCCCAGTGTGCATCCCGCCGCCACTCCGTCCTCTTACATAACGGCCTCCAGTTCAATATAGCCCCGGTGGGCTATTTAAAGCGCGCCCGTCTGGGTCCCGCTGACAAAAAGGTGATAGACTTAGGAGTTGCCGCGCGGCGTGGAAGCCTCTGCCCGGGCTATATCGGTCACAGACAAGCACCCGGGGTGTGGGGTTTTGGTAATGTCGCAGATATTTATAGCCCAGTTGATGAGGATCCGGGGTATTTACATGAGGCGCAGAACTCGCAACACCCCTCTCCCTCCCCTCCAGTCGCTGGATGCTTCACTTCTGTGTAGCACCAGGCGGTCGGCTTAATAGGATTGGCTAATCGACTGAGGCGATCACTGTGCATGTAGTTCAGTTTGTGACTTTTTGTATTTACATGGCATAAACAGTGCTTTGTCAAGAGTGGCTCCAGGGATTAATGGTTCATAAATAACTACAATGTTTTCATTGAGTATATGTAGAGTCTCAAAAAGCATTGTTGAGACTCTTTAATCACAACACTCTTTTTGCAGACTTCTGCATAAAAATCGGAGAGCGAAAAAAAAATTAAAATAATGGAATAATCCCCTTTTTTAATTTGGATTAAATAACGAACAGCAGAAACACAGTAGGTTTAAAATAAACTCATGTTTCTCACTCAGGTATTTGCATTTCTTTCAACATAATGTCGAAGGTTTCCTATGCCCTCTTTTTCCCCTAAGCTTTCAAAACGAGCGTCTTCAACTAAAACAATTTCCAAATAGGGGACGCTGCATTACAGATGTGGCCCAGTCAGGTTTCCATTCAATGACACAGATCACAATCTTATTACTGAGAGCGAATGTGCTTTGCAAAGACTTTCCACACGGCATTTTACTACGCAAAACTAGGGGCAAAGTAGTTTGAATGTAGTTCACAATTTAAGACCCACATACTTGAAATAACAAAATGCTTTTCATCAGAAAATAAAGTTTTTTTTGTATAAAAACTATACAGATTATTCTAGTCTAGTGTGGTTTCCGACATGTCAAACATCCACTCTTTGACACACACACACACACACACACACACACACACACACACACACACACACACACACACACACACGCACATGCACACACGCCTGGAAACAGCGAGACCTTTCTGCCTTTTAAAAAGCACTTAAGGGTCATACGCATGTGGAGCAGAGTCTCCCAATGCGGCGTCCTCATTGTTTCGTGTCAGAATGAAAATGCAAAAACATGTATCTGGAAGAACAGTTGGGTCAGAGCACTCCTGGAAACGTCGGCGGGCGCTATCTTATTCCTCCACATGGGCTGTTGTTTTTCCTGTCGTCTTATCGACGCAACTGACTCACCGCTTGCTCTCGGCTGGTCCAAATGAGTTGCAGTGACAGGCGGGGGGGGCTCCTCTTTAAAACGGGGGGGGGGGGGGGGGGGGGGGGGCAGAGGTGCTTTCCGATAGCGGAACGTTTTGTAACAGAAACATGAAGTGACTCCGGCCACGCTTACTCATCATCGCAACAGTCGATGGGAATAATCAGGACGAGGAAAACAGTGCGAAAGCTAAGGAGAAAATGGGAAGTTGGTTATGATGACCCACAACACAACCCTTTACCGAACCGGGGAGTCCGAGTGATACAGTCATCCACCGTCTGATCACAAAAGTAGCTTTTAATAACTTTGTCCCAGTGTTTTTCCCTCTATCTCTGATCTTAGCTTGCTGGTGGCTTTGCCCCCGGGGCAACTGAACGCTTGGCCCTCTGTCAACTCACAAGTGTTTATTGTAAATGTCTGAGAAATTTAAGACGTCACGAATGTCTGTGAACTCAAACCGAACGCCCTTGAAATGGAATTCCCGCAAATAAAGTGGTGGGAAATGATGGCACCGATAGTTCGCCGACTTACTGAGTGAGTTTGGAAGCGAAAATAAAAAAGGGAGTTTAAGGTTTAAGGTAATTTACCCAAAATGTCTATTGGATGCTGATTCAATGTGCAGGAATGACGTTTGCTCCGCATCTGCTTAGGTGCACGGTACCCAAGGAAACACTAAAAAAGGACTCGCCAACATCTTTGCGACAGTCCGATGAACAAGCAGGCCGTTGCAGCAAGTTTACGAGGATTCTGATTTTACTTGATGGCTCCTGCAAAAGTCGAGTCACACTCGGCACCGCTATGGACGAAAAAAGTACAGGGACATCCTTGTGTAAAAAAAAGAGTGCATTAGGAAGCGGAAAAGCGGTGTTTATGGAAATGTTGTTCTTTGCAAAGTAAAAAGAAGAATGGAGGCCGAGCAGCTTCCCTGTTTCCGAACTTCCCCATGATGCACCACGGTCTCAGCCATATCCAGCTAGATTCTATTGTCAAGAAACAAATGCCAAATCAGAATCAGAATCAGAATCAGAAACTGTTTATTGCCAGGAATGTTTTCACAAACGAGGAATTTTTTGAGGCGGAAGGTGCATACACTGGACATGGGACGTTAGACGAGACAAACAACAATCAACAATCAACGACAGTGCAATGGGTATTAAATAAGTGTAAATAAGTGTAAGATAAGATAAGATAAATACCAGCCTGAATACAGTGAAGTTGGATTACGTTAAAATCAGTCGACATCCTTTTATATTTCACCATCGCATCTTGACCTACAAAAGGCCACAACAGTCACGATACACCACACATCTGCTGTCTTTTCCACCCATATAGCCGAGGAGGCCTTTTGTATCAACTATAAACTCCCCGATTTGCAGACACTGCATTTTTCTTGAGTCCACAACAGCCATAAAATGGTCAAGAGACGAGCCGATTGCTTGAGTCAACATTTCAGAGGTCACCTTGCGCAGAAAACCTGCACCAGAAGAGCAGTCGTCACACGTGTTGCCGACAACTAAAGCACCCAAAGTCAACGTGTGTGTGTGTGTTTGTGTGTGCGCATTTCCCTGCAACGTTTCACATGCCCCACCAA
The DNA here is from genome assembly GCA_038501785.1 of Myoxocephalus aenaeus. Lineage (NCBI taxonomy): Eukaryota > Metazoa > Chordata > Actinopteri > Perciformes > Cottidae > Myoxocephalus > Myoxocephalus aenaeus. Next base: position 6,568,806 of record JBAMJR010000040.1, on the reverse strand, counting down.
AGAACCTAAATAAAACAAACATTTTGATGTACTATAAGTTTAATATCAGCTTACTGTGTACTGTAAACCACACAGGGAAGCTGACATTATGTGAATGAAAAATACTAAATAACTACAGTATGTGCATACCACTCATGTTCACGGCATTCAGCATAGCTCCCGATTCCACACGAAGCAGGTCAATGTTTCAGGGAGACCTACAAATCATTTCTGGTCAGGGGGCCAGGAATATGTACACAATGATCACCAAAGCATTCAAGATGTAAAGCAGGCCACCCAAACTTCATTCAAAATGTGTGATTGTATATATTTTGTTGCTACAAGTACGCATTTGGTATTACTATTAACTAGTTATGTTTCTACTATTATTATATAGTCTTTAATTGATTGTTTTAAAGCTTCAGTAACTAATTGCATACACAATACATTCAGTGGCGAGACATGGGACCAATGTTGCTTTGATATTATCATATATGAACTTGGTTGTGTTGTTGTTGTTTTTTTTGTTTTTTTGGGGGGGGCTGGGGTTTTACTTAAGTGCCTTTTTTAAAATGTATTATACATTTACTTTAATGGCCTCCTCTCTGATTCACAGGAAGCCATAAGACAATTTCCTGCACTGTGGCATGCAGAGAAACAAAGAGAGAGACGACAGAGACAGAACAAAAATAAAGAGTCCATTACACTAGACTAGAGAGAGGGGTGTGCGATGCACGAACATAAACAAGTCGACATGGAGTTCACATTGTTAACTTTAAAAAAAAAAAAGTCTGACTTAGCCACAGCTCAGAAATAAATCACACCACTGATAGAGAATAACGTTGCATGCGCACACAATGCAAATTAAAGTAAAACAACTAAAAACAGCCTGACGTGGATTTGATTCCACTCTTATTTCACTTTTCCAGCAGCTAGCAAAACAAAGTGTTAACGCTATATTTATCAACGCTTTCGACATGGCTACCTTTTTGCTTCCACCACACTTTAAGCAAAAACAGTTATAAACATATATATGTATATATGTTTACAACTGTTATATAACTACTTCACAATGTACACGGCAGAACGAACAATGGAGATTATCTTTAGGTAGAAATTGAGGATACGAGTTGTCAAGTGCGTGTGCCGCGGAGGTCCCGAGCAAAGTTGAGGTGCCGCTGCTTGCTTCGCTGTCGGCTCGAGTTCGGGTCTCGCTCGCGCAACCCTCCGGCCGCTCGCGCGGAGCAGAGCGGCCGTCCAGTATTAAACGGAGCGATTCATGACAGTTTTTTAAAAAACTAAAAGAAAGTCGACTTTACCTGCGAGATGTCATAGCAGTCTCGGAAAGCTGTCAAGGGTCGACAAACGTTCCCCTTTTTTTTTCTTTCTTTTTTTTCTGTGCCTCCGCCGAGTCGCTGCGAGGTGAGAGCGATCTGTTGAACACTGCGCGTGCAGCTACGCGTCTACAACTACCCGACGCAACTTCCGGTTAGCGCCTTCAAAACAAGGGCTGTCGGCTCATTTAAACGAGGTAGATTTAACCCCCCGTTTCGAGATATTCCTGTTCATGTCATCTTTTTTTTTTTTTTATATATATATATATTTGTATTTATATTTCCTGTACATACCACATCATTCAGACTTCTGTCTATTTTTTTTTCTCCAGATCTTGTTTAGTAAATACATTTATTAGTAAAGATGAAATACAGTTTTTGATTACATTATATATATAAAAAACATTTGAACAATTCCGAGGCTACCCAGCTTAGCCTCCTCCCTCTTTTATTTTTACACAACAAGCTTCTTTTCCTGTCCTGTTCAGACTCACCCTAGCTACCTTGATGCACCTAGAAAAACACTGAAAAAGTCTCTGACATTTCTAAATCAGAATCAGAGGCCTCCTCAACTTTTACTATAAGGGCCCTTGAAAAAAACACATGCTTAGATAGATCATTAAATCCTCATCTCCAATTGGCGGGGTCATAATGGAAGGTGAAAACAGGGCCACACCCCCAAAACCGCACACCTGTCACTGTATGGCTGTAATTATTGAAGGAGCTAAAACATACCACAGCCATATTGTTGTAAGCTGCTGTGCATGCTGCAACGTGGAAGAATGGACTTTGCTTAATGCTCAAAGTGAACTATGATTATAGTTGCCAAAATGAAAGACCTATTGATTTCATATTTAAAAAAAAAAAAAAAAGTCTACTTGTAGTGTACATTGAAATATAAAGGCTGGCTCTCAGTATTATTCACAATGTTCCCATTGATTTATTTTATTTTCACCAATAATGCAATAGTAATTAACTTGTCATTTTGCTATTGTAAAGCTCTGCTACTGTCCTCTGAAACATAAGGCAGGTCTCTATACCTCCTCCTGTGTTATACCCTCATGATGGGACAGCCTCCTGGGCTCTGGACTTGTGTGGGGTGTGTTGAGAGAGAGAGGGAGAGAGAGAGAGAGAGAGAGAGAGAGAGAGAGAGAGAGAGCAGCATTGACGTCACCAGCCTGCGGTTATCAGCGGAGGTTAATCTACTGGGGGATGGATGGGTTTATGCAATTGTCTGTGAGCTCACCGGCTTCACATCTATGGATTTGCTTTTTCCACTGTTTGACCTAGTGTGACGCTGCAGCCGCGCACGCAAACGCCGAGATGATGGAGAGGGAGTTTCTTCTCTCCGTGGCGCTTCCTGTTGCCAGAGTACAGACGTTTTCTTTCTCTCTGCCAGATGAAAGGGCGCCTCAGGCAGGATGCACAGGTTTCAACGTATAGGGTTCATTGTTCGGGGCCTCATGAGCAGTTCAAACAATCCCGCCGCACACCGGGAGGGCATTAGTCTCTGATCGATACAAAGTGGAGAATTGATGAGGAGGGTGAGAATGTTGGGATAACGCTGAGTGCACATTAGGTGTCTACTACAAAGTGTGATTGATACCAGACTGAGGGACTCGAAAAAACAAAGTCATCACCATTTATTGGCTGGTTGAGTGGGTTCTAATGACGATGGGAAACTATTTCAGGGCTGAGCTGACAGGCCCATATTTGAGGAGATAACTGGGGGGGAATTAGCTCACTTTGGCTCCTGCACACAAGGTCAATCCAGCGGTGCTTTACTGTTTGTTTGTGTTGTTGTTGTTGTGTTGGGAGTGTGATTCCGAGTAGTCGTGACCTTAAACATTATAATTGTGGCCATCAAACATGGCCGCCCTTGACTGTAATGGAAAAATAATGCAATGACTTTAAACCCGAAGCGGCTGCTCTGAGGTGACGTTTTTGAAGCGGCCTTTTAGGACCGAGCAAAGCGGAATAACCTCGAGCGTACAGTGGGTAGTTTGTCGGGTATTTCCAATGCATTACTCCACGTGCATGCTCATTTGAAAAGACCCCACTGAGCCACAGCAGTAAATAAACTAATTTTCACAGCATACAGAAATGAGAAGAATTGTCTTGATTCATTTTTAACTATAGCAGATAAAAGCTGTGATAAGGTTCCTGGACAAAAGCGTTCACCTTTTATCAGCATGCAGACTGATGTCCTGTTGAGTCTAGGGGTGAGTAGGGGTGAGTGTGTGTGTGTGTGTGTGTGTGTGTGTGGTGGGGGACAAGAGCACAAAGCCTGGTTTCCCACCCAGGGGAATGGAAACCAGGATGTCCCATCTACCCCAAGGTGGCTGCTTCTATATCGGCTTGTGGCCTTTGACCCCTGTTTTGCCTTGAGACTTGCAAATCGGCCTGTCCAAAGATTTGGGGGGGGATCGGGAAAGGGAAACAAAGAGGACTTTTACTGAGTGTGACGCAGCTGGACAGCTGGGGCCTTGTCGGAGAGAAAGAACTTTTATTACCACAGGGACATTAAACGCTGTGAGAGAGGAACTTTTATCTCATAAAAAAGGGGGTGAAGTGTAGCCAGGGTGAGTCTTTTTTACGTTAGGGCAGTAACTGTCTCAACATTTCTTTGGAAAACATTCCTGGAAGTTCATAAAGGGATTTTTCTACCTCAACAGATGATGTCGCCGCAAACTCGAGGGCCCGTGTTTGGCTCAGGTTTGCCAGCTCTGATGAAATTTCTTCCCGAGAGGCCCCGGAGTTTGTTGCATAATTCATAACTCATAACACTTTGACCTTTGAACAAACTGCATTCCCCAACGCGCGTTACAAACAGCACATCTTTTCCAGCTGCCTCTGAAGCTCCTTCTCGTCACCCAGAGCAGTGATCCTCCATTTCATTATTCGCTTCTCTAAATGTGTCCCGTATTTAGTTTTCATTTGAATTCCTGGTAAGAAAACAAACTTTTTAATCAAACTACTTACGCTTATTAACTTTGTAAACAATCTTTCCCACATGAGGATCCCTCGCTGAGCGACGCTACTTCCTTTACACCGTTTCATGTCGTTTTAATTAGCACAGCACATGCAGTGTCCTTCTCTGTCATTAGCAAGGAATACATTAACCTCATTAATTTATCAGGCTTAATTAGGACAGAGCTGGGATGTACTGAATGAATGTATGTATGGGCAATAGTTGTTGTTGTTTTTCTCCCTTCAATTCCAGGCTTTCAATTAGCAGGAGGGCACCACAGATTGCTGAAGGTGATTCCATAAGAAGTAAATATAAATGAAGCCATAAATATTGTTTATTAATGTGTGTACAGTGAGACTTGAATTGAAAAAACATTGTTTGTGTTGACTTATCCCATCAAATTGTGAGCAGAAACATATCATGAAGACATTTAATCATTCTGTCAGATTTAAAAGGTACAGTGGAGGGAACGTTAAAACACAAAGGTCTTTCCATTGAGTAAATCCAGGTGGTTATACACTAAGGAAAACATAGTTATGAATATTATATCCCCTTTCTACTCGTAGATTTACGGAGATCCCACACACTTAAGTCTGAACTTGACAGTGTGAATTCAGATGATGCGTGTAGTTCATTATTGTGATTTCAACTATTATAACCTGGAGATATACAGTATAGGTGGGTGGGCTCTTGTCATTTCACATTCTTCCCCAGCAGGTTGAAAGCTCCGGAAAAAGCTCGTAAGTGGGCCTTGAGTGAAACCATTTTATGAAGCACAATTTTCAAAATCAAGAATAAAAATGTGTTGCTCAACTTTAAGCACTGTGGCTTAGTCTGACTCACTACCACATGCACAAACCACACTGAAGGTGTTTTAATCCACACCTGGAAAAAAGTGTTTTCACAGGATTCGTTGACAATTCTGAAAACACAGAACGGCCCCGTTGTGCATTCAAAGAGGCGTCGTCAAGCAAATCATCTCCGGACGACGAGGAAATCAAGACGGCAGACAAAGAGCGGGTTCCATTGGTTGACATTTTATTTCATGGTGGTAGGAACACAAGACAAAGGTCATAAAGTTAGTAATGTTCAGGTCATGCCACTCTTACTCGGTGCACTGCCCTTGAGGAGGTTGGCGCAGTCAGACAGTAGTTTACAGAGGCCGGACATGGAGGGAAATCCACATGTTGACATAAATAAGGAACAGAAAATAGATTCAAAAAACAGTAAATAGAAGATTTTTTGTAAAAAGCCAGAGGGGACATTCGCAGAGGCCCCCTGGGATTTTCTTTTTTGTGTATGAGGCATTATTACTAATATAATTATCATTATTATTATGTATTACTCCTTTACATTATGGGGATGAGGCTAATACACTGGCTAAAATAAGGAAACGGTTATATGGATGACGTCTGTCACCTGCTCAGAGTCCGGGTGACCGTTTTAATTTGTTTTTTTATATTAAGGCAAATCGTTTCCACCCAAACCATAGACTGCAACCGTCTTGAGCGTTCTCGAGTCCGTCCAAATACTCGGGGATCTCTCCTCCGTTAAGTGTCACCACCTGACTGAATCAAATTCGAAGAACGTTGTGGGAAAATAAGACCGGTCTTAAGGGTTAATAATACAGGTGAGTGCTGGAATTTAAAGGCGTCTTTTTGGAGCGGGGACACCAGGAAAGGGGTCTTCCCCGGTCCAGTGTGGACCCTCGGGAGCCCGATGACACACAACTCGTGGGTGCATCGTGGCGTGGGCCGAACGGACAAGTCAGACATGGTTCCAGTGTATCTTACTAAAAACATAAACCTCCACAGGTCACACATTTGCTAAATTTACACTTAAAAAGTGCAGGGCTGTACAAAAACAGGATTGTTTTGATGATTTAGGGAAGAAAACAATAGTTAAGAACTTAAGAAAGAAAAAAAAGTCAAAGAAAAAAATAGCACAAGACCATTTGATACTCAACCACGAACAGGCATGATTTTGTCTCAGAATATTGCCAAAGTTCTCATATCAAAACAAGTGTCCTTAAGTCGCTCATCGCAGCTTATTGTGGTTCAGCAAGGACGTTTGCATCAGTTCACTGAGGGAGACAGAACTCGCACTAGTGATACACACCCATGCGCTACTACGTTAATTTGCAAGTGCTGTATGCATCTCCTCCCATTTTCGCAGCTGTTATGGCTTCAAAAGGTCACAACAACGTCACAGTCTCTCTCTCTCTCTCTCTCAACAGCCGAAAGAAAGAACAAATAAGACTCCTCCAGGAATGCTCCGAGGTCAAATAGTCTCAGGCAGAGGTTTTTTTAAGCTTTTTTGTGTTAGTTTGTGTTGACGACCAAGGGTAGTATCCCCCCCTCCTCCCCCACGATAAGATCTGGCCTCGCCTCCTTTCTGTCTGTCCTTTTTTTCTTCAGTCCTTGCTTTCAGCACCTCCTTAAGGTCAGATATGGTAATGCCTCTTCCTCTTATGCACCGGGCTGCAGAAGTCCTGCAAAAACTAACTGCTCCCAAGAAAAAAATCAAATAAAAAAAATCAAAAGACACAGGGAATGAAGGAATATAAAACATTATTCCGAGCTCTGTAGTTTCTGAAATCACAGCAGTAGAAATAAGAGGAAAAAAAAGGAAATTGTTATAGTCATTTCAAAAAAACTAAATAAAACAACCAAACAATTGACAATTTTCCAAATTATAATCTTTTTTTTTTTTGGGGAACAAAATGTAAATAAAACAAACCAGATCCAAACCAACACTGCAGAAGTGCATGCATTTATAGTGGTCATCATTAGTTACATCTGCGGGTTGTAAAAACAGAACGCACAATAGTACATGAGAAGCACAACTCTCCCGAGGAGAACCCATCTTACATATTCACAGTCTCAGGTATTATTTATATACTCTATATTTATAACATTTATTCATGTCTTGACTTATGACTAATGATATGCGAGTCGTGGTGGAACGCAGCGCTCTCTCCGTCATGTTGCAGTGGAAGTGAATCATATTTCAAAACTAAAGGCTCTGATGGGATTCAGATTGAGTGGAGAGTTGTTTTTTTTTCTTCTTTTCTTTTCTTTCTTCTTCTTTTTTGTCGGCGCTGTGAGATGGGGGATGATGGAGTGGTTTTTTACTGTGTTCTTTCTCACTGTAGCAGCTTGACTGGTATCTGAAAAGTCCCATTAGGAAAATACAGTGGGCTAGCGGGGGCTGATTACAGAGTTTCTTGGCTGTGGCATCAAAGAGCCGCCGCACACGCCGGCCTCAGCGTGCAGCTCCCGTGTAGAGGAGAGGGGAATGTATACGTCTATGTACTCACGGATGTATAGGCCATGCTTGGGGAATGTGGACGATATATATATATATGGCACCAAGACAAGGCAGTAACCAGAGATCATTGGCAAGGTCCACCAGTGTTCAAGTAATGAGCGAGAAAAAGGCGCAGGCGTTTCTTCTTCTTCTTTTTGTAAGTTGGCGTTTGTTTTAAAACAACAAAACTGACAAGAATAAAATCTCTCTTCTTTTTTTTTTCACAGAGATGCCTGCATTTTGAAAAAAAGATGAAGGGCCAGGGCGGTTAAAAAAAAAAAAAAGAAAGAAAGTGTGTTTCTGTTGATGGAGGTGCAGATTAAAAAATAAAAAGAACAAAATATATCAAACAAAAATTAAAACATATTCATTCTCTTTCCATATAAAAAGCGATGAAAAGTATACAAAAATAGAAAATAATTACAGCAGGAGACATGGGCGCTATGGAGGGAGCGAGTGGGAGGTTTTTTTTGTTTCTTTTTCCGTTTCTCTCGATATTTTGTCTCTGCTGGTTTATTTGGCGGCGGAGCAGTGTAATATTTTGGGGCTGTTTAAGGCGTCTTCCACCAGGTGGAGCTCCACGCCGTCCACCACCACGTCCTTGATGCAGCCGACAAAGCTGGTGCTGTAGGCCTTGGGCAACCGGCGGGCCACCGCAAGCTCCTCCAGACCACCTGAGGGGAGACGGAGGCAGAGGTTAGTGCAACGACAAGCCGGCCGCACCTCAACACTCAAACAGCCGAGGCACAACTCTCAAGGAGCGAGTGTTCGATTGTCTTTTTGAGGGCTACTGCAGATATTTACCATTGGTCAAGCACCCACAAGGCTAGTTCCTACAGTTCCCACAATGCACCAATAGCAGCGTTTGATGCAGATTTCCCCTGATGAAGTTACACAATTGTTTTTACTGGCTGGAGACGTACATGACTAGTGAGCTCACCTTCCTGTGAGAATGCGCGTCGTGCCCCTTTAAAGATCACACGCCAGGATAAAGATTTGGATTTCACAACAAATCAGACCTTGTGAATGCCATCAAAAGGCTGTAGTGGAAATATTTTGGTCGAGAAAAAAGGTATTTCTGGCACTTAGGCAGTTACTTCTATTTGTTTTGTTGTCAGGCTTTGGTGTTTAATTTTTTCATATTTTTTTTCCGCACGGTGACGCCAGCTTATGTACACGACAGGTTGACACTTTATCTGTCAAAAGCACCATGATCAAAAGGGAGGAAGGCAGAGAGCCTGCATACCAGCCTGAGTACGCTAAGACAGGCGAGAGGGGCGGGGGGGCTTTTTTAATTCGACACGGCGCATAAAGTGCTCAGAAATGCGCTACGAATGAAAGGCAGTGACGGAGTGTAACATTGTGAATACCCAACGCCCCCCAAAACAAACCAACATGGAATCTGTGTGTGACCGGGTGCAATTAAATAAATAGTCCCGCTGTGGTGGACGGTAAGACCTGCGCGGCTCGATGCCACGAGAGTCAAGTGGAGAAAGAACGTTCACCGTTTGGCCAAATGACCCTTTGAAGCACTTGTGAACCGGATGTAAATGAACTCACTTACGGGTTTATCTATCAGTCGCAGAAAGTACAAAAATATAAAAAATGGAAATTTCTAAATAGGAAAATATCACGGATTTGTACTTCAAAGCAAACGTTCCAGCCCCGCTTGTACTTCCCATTCCGCTTGAACTTCCCTGCACTTTTTCTTTCTATTTCAAATCATGCAAAGCTCTTTTGGAAGAAAAAAAAAAGTGTCATAACGTTCTTTTTGTGAGGCTTGATGACCTAATTGCCGGGTGTGTGGCGGCCTCCTTTCCCCCTTTTGATGGTGTTTTGAGCGACTCCTTTGAGCCAGCACACCCAAAGTACTCATTAGTGTCGTTCTCAATAAAAATACAAAAAACTTCTTTATTCAGGATTCCAGAGGTGTGTTCTTACTGGGAGAGGCTAACCTGAGTGTTTGATATTTTACCTGGCCGCTCTCTCTCTCTCTCTCGTTATCTACACTCTCAGAATCCTCCTGCATTCTCTCTCTCTCTCTCTCTCTCTCTCTCTCTCCGCTTCATGCCAGTCCAACTCCATTCCCCTGCCTCCCCCACATCCTCCCACCTCTCCCTCTCGCTCGTTCTCTCCTTTCTAATCTGCGAAGCCGAGGGTTCACATCCCCGCCGAGCCTTTTACATCCCCTGTCCCGGCCCCCTTCCCTCCATTAATCGGATCGCGTGCCTCAGAATCGGGGATCGACAGGGCTAATTTCATGCAAGTTACAGATGAATTAATGATGAACAGTGAAAAAGGGGGGATTTAGAGAGGAGCAGGTCTCTCCACGGGAGTGCTTGTGCGAGGATTATGTATTCTTGCTGCGGGGCTCGCTCAGCACCTGTTCCACTGCACTGCCTCCCCGTGTGTGTGTGTGTGTGTGTGTGTGTGTGTGTGTGTGTGTGTGTGTGTGTGCACCTCTACATGCTCTACATGTCTCATTAAATGTCACTCGGGCTGCGTCTCCCCTTAAACCAGCCTCATTCGTCCGCCCTGCGCCGCACATTTTAAAAAGGAAAGTCAGACTCTATTTCGCCGCCCCGTCTTCAATGTTATTTTTCCCCGGGAGATGTTCAATCCCCGGCGTGTGTGTTCTTTCAAAAAGAAAAGAAAAAAAGAAAAAAAAAAGATTTCCCTGAGCCGAGTTCAGACCAAATTGAGGAGGTAGATAACGGGGCCAACTTTGGTCATTTTCAATTCAGGGGAGCAGGCCACTTTTGAATTAGTCAGATAGACTTTCATTTCTCAACTCAGTACCTGAATAGGCTTGGACATTTTTTTTCTTTTGCCCAAACCGCAATCTTTTTTATTTTTTTTCTGTCAGAGACTCTGCTCTTCCTCTGCAATGCCAATGAGTTCATGAGCTCATTTTATTTTTCCACCAGTGGAATGGAAGACTAGTACAGAACGACAAGTGTACCCTTGACTCCATACTGTATGGCATTTGTAGAAACAATTAAAATATTGTATTATAGTATTGTATATATATATATATATATATATACATATATATATATATATATATGTATATATATATATATATATATATACACTTTTTGTATTGACATGTGTGGGCACCTACCCAACCACAGCGCTCCGTCCGTGTCCAGTTGAGTCGCCGCCAAAGGCGATGACCCCGTTACGGCGGCCTCGTTGCCGACCTGTAGAGAGCCGTCTCTGAGCGCTCTGGTGAGGAGAGAGGGGATAAAGTGAGAGAAGTCGCTGCTGACGCACGTCAGAGTGGATAGCTGTAAAATTGTGAGCATCACTGCTCCGAGTGCGCAGATGCCGACGGCAGCGCCATTCGTTTTAGGCGACACGCGAGTGTCATTAAAAGGCAGGCTGCAACTATGGGAGCATTGTGCCAACATGCTGCGATGCACTCGCACACACACACACACACACACACACACACACACACACACACACACACACACACACACACCATCCAAACTTTGTCATCTCCCAGCATCTCAGGTGGTCTCTCAAAACACGCCGGGATCAGGACGTTTGGAAGCAGAGTGTTTTTCCTTGAGGATCGATTATTCTTGCCTTGCGCGATGAGGCCGACCTAATTATCATCTCTACCACCCCCATCGTACTTCCACAGCCACGCTGGCAGTGAATGTTCGGCGCCGATAAAGAAGAGATCGCGTGGAGGGTGTTAAGTGGGTCATTCTCGAAGCTCAAGCAGTTAATCCGTTCCTAATGAAGGAATCCATTAATGTGACGTCGCTGCGTGGCAAAAAAGTATTGCATGTTTTTTAGCTTTTTGTTTACATCTGAAATGATTATCCAAATTAAAACCTGTGTCTAATTCAAGGGTTATTTATGTCCGTACATGCTGTAGACACATGCTATGGGTGTCGAAAACAAACGTCATTGAGGCTGAATTAACATTTGATTAGTTGTGATTGTTTTTTGATGGGAATGTACACAGCGTCAACTTCACTATTTCAGCTGATTATGATTCTGTGTCATCAAATGGTCAATGTAGGCGTACTGTAGTGTATGTGTCACTAGAAGCTAGAATTAACGTCGTTAAATTTCTATTTATTTTCCTGGATACATTTCTTTATTACGTTGCCAAACTGTGTGCCGGGATGTTGCCGCCTGTTCTTTGAACGTGTGGCGATGTGTCGAAGCAATTCGATGCTCGACGCGTTCGCGCTCCTGCATGACCGGGCATGAAAATTACCTTAATCTGAAACTAATCAGAGTCATCTCGGCGCGCGGGGGGGGGATCACTGCGCAGCGTGGAATTCGTGCAAGAGATCACACCGTTTGCAGCAAACACAAATACAATATGGATTAAGTCTAATCCCGGGGGTCTAACTGTTCCGGGCTTTCACCCGCCGATCCCCAGCCGCCCGCCGCCGCCTCCCGTCTTACCTGCTGGCCTTGATGCGTATCCAGCGGTTGGTGTCGACGCGCACCGAGGAGCGCAGCACCACGGGCTTGGAGCCCAGGTCGTACGTCATCTGGACGCGTCCGTCCACGATGGCCAGGGCGATGTAGTCGGAGCGCTCCACGCCCTTCCCGCTCCACAGCACCAGGCCCTGGGTCGCCTCCGTCCGGACGCTCAGCTCAAACTTGTTCACCAGCAGGGCCTTCTCGCTGGGAGACGAGAAAACACACATCAGTCAGCTCACCCGAGAAGAGGCCCAGTGTCTGGCGTCGGCTGACGCGGCTCGGTCGGCTTGTGTCCCGCGTGGCTGTGTGTGTGTGTGTGTGTGTTTGTGTGTGTGTGTTTCAACGAGTAGTTCTGTGTCTCAGCGCGTGGAGCCGGAAGAAAAAAGCTTTGTAGCTCGGCCTCTACGGCTTCGCGGCAACAGAGCCGCAGTGATTTATTTGAAAGGGATGCAGACTTTCGGAGTAGCAGAGGGGTGAGGGCTGCTTTGCCATTAGCTTCCCAACATCCTGCAGTGCTTCCCGTGTTGCTCTGTATGTGTGAGTTTGTGTGTGTTGTTCAGGCAGCTGTTAGATCACCGGTGTGCGGGTGACGTGGATGCAGAGACTCGGGGCGACGTCCACCCCGTCCGAGACTCACTGTACGACACAAACACACCTACAAAGTCCCCGTGGTCTCTCTGGAGTCCAGCAGCGATATGGTCGACGTCCAGAGAATTACCCCCTCAGTTTGCGTGTCTGTGTGTGTGTGTGTGTGTGTGTGTGTGTGCAATGTCATCAATCAGCACCTGTGCAATTGTCTGCACATCTGCCAAATGGATCTACTTCCCCCTTCTTCAAAGGGTATTTCGACATAAAGACAAAGACAAGGTGACGACACGTACGACAAAGAACCAATGACACGTGGCTTTAAAAGAAACACACACATACACAAAACAGCAACACAGAGCTGGAGACAAAGATTAGACAAGACAGACAAACAAGACAAAGGAGTCAGCGTAGCAAACCAAGAGGCTCATGGGAGTACAGGACAGGAAATGGGAGGGGGAGGTAAAGAGAAACTGAGTATGGCAACTTCTCCTCACGCTGTAAGAAGTGCTCACTCATTTTCTCCGAGGGTTTTCTTTTCGTTAATGAGCAAGAATTTAAAAAAAAGAATGTCGGGTGCACACACGCAATGGGATGATATTTATCTGGTGGAATGTGTCATCAGCTGCTGGTTCACCTCAGCAGAAGCAGGGGAAATAATCAAGAGTCAAAAAAAAAAAATGCTTAGTTTGGAGACTTGGACCCCCTTGATGAACTAAATCTGCTGAGGTAAACATGAAGAAGAAGAAAAATATGATTTAAGAGAATAAAGAGAGAGAGAGAGAGAGAGAGAGAGAGAGAGAGAGAAAGGACACGCACATACAGCTCAGTGAACCCTCTCCTGGCAAACCCTCAAAGAGCTTACAGGGCCCAATAAATCTCCATTGGAGCGGCTTGTCAGAGATAAGGTCAAGGTTATTAAAAGTGCTGAATATATCATGAATAAAATACCGCCGGCGCGCAGCATTCTGACTCTCACATACCACTGATTTCACAGAGCGCCGGCTTATCGTTGCTGATTCTGTAAATAGAGGGATTTTTATCTACTTCTTACAAGTTTTCAAATTCTCTGGGGTTTTAGTTTTTTTCCTCCCCAGAGTGCTGTCCTCTGATTCACCTCCAGGTGGCAGTAGATCATAAAAAGCCATCGGGGAGGACGGTCTGCAGCTCTGAACTTCAGGATTAATTGAAGCGGAGGCTCTTTGTGACTCGTATTGGTAACTCTATCTCTATAATGGAAACAGTGTCCCGTCTCTGGGGACGAGGGTTTAGCCCTGTGAGGTTTGTCTGGAGAGGAGGTGGAGGATGAGGAGGCGAGTGGACGGTACCAAGGTCTAAAAGCTTTTGAGAGACTCACCTCTGGTCAGATGGGTTCTCCAGAGACTCAGGACTTAAAAGGGAGCAGGGAGGGGGGGGGGGGGAGAAAGTCAACGGCATGCAGTGTAAGCGCACAAGGCCAGGAGGAGAGGAGGAAGGAGGTGGGGGGGAGGAAGGATGTTGTGAGCCCACTGGGAGACTCACACAAGGTCTGCTTTGGACCTGGAGCTGCAAAAAGCACAACTTATCTGCTCTACCGCAAGAATATCGACCGGGTCAACAGTCGGTAACAGCTGTTTGTGTGTGATCACAGGAAGCGTGTCGCTGAGCCCTGATCACACCACAAGGAGCTTCTCAAGGGGAACTAGTCGGATCAAGATGGATGACTAATGCACCAAAATGCCCTCGGGTGAAGCATCTTTCTCTCTCTTAACGCGAGCCATCAAGATTAAGTACACTCATGGTCAGTGTGTCCACACAGGTAAGAGACTGCTGTCAGCGCCCGCCTCTATATTTACGGCGCAGTCATTACCGTTCGTCTACAGAATGGACGCCGCGAATGAGAAAAAATTGGGCAATTGTCAGAAAAAATGGGGGTCAAGCGCCATATCGGTGGAGAGTCACGACCAGATCTGATGTGTCACTGAAATAATGGGGCTTGAGCTAAAATCGACCCCGAGCTTTTCAGATGTGTGGTGGTGCGATCAAAAGGGGGGCCGTAAACAGTAACGGCGACATTAACCCGAGGAGAGTGCTTGACATCTTGGCCTCTTAATGTCTCTCTTGCTCTCTCTCTCTCTTTCCGAGAAATGTTTTTTCTTTCATTCCCTTTAAAAAAAAAAAAAAATCAAATCACAGCGAATTGATCGGCACGCCCCCAGAGCGCCGCGCCAGGGCTTCGCTTAGAGCCACACTCATTGTGGCTCTTAGTAAATGTGACATCCATTAAACTTTTGACAGTCTGGCTCCAAGGACCACTGCCCCCCCTCCTCTTAAGTGAGATTGATGCCCGTGGCTACACAGGCTGAGAGAGAGATCTCAATCGGAGGTCTAATCTACAAAAGGGAGACAAATCTGTGATTAACATGTCACTGCCTCTCTGTAGGACTCCACAATTATTCACATTCTACAGTTTGGGGATCTGGCAAAACACAAGATGACATAAAATGCTCTGGCATGGATTGGAACTCTGGGTCGAATCCAGTCGGCTTAATTTGAGCTGAAGTCGGCTTCGTCGCTTTCTGGGATTTTTTTCTTTTTCTTTACTTACCGAGCTAATGAGCTGGAAGAAAAACCCTTAACAACTAAGTCATGACCGAGGCCTTTCCCAAGCAGAACCTCTACAGGCAACAGAAACTAGGTTAAGGGGTATTTAGTATATCCTCCTCTTCCAGCTTTTCAAGGACCCTCGTTTATTTCCCCCACACAACAGATTCAGCGTAAAATGCACTGCAGTTCATTTCGCTTAGGAAGGAGTTACAACCATGCATAAAGATAATGCACATTCTTCGTACAGCAATTCATTTTTCTCTGAGGGGGTTGAGCACAATGCTTATCATGCACACATTCATGCTTCCCTTTGCTCATGGAGAGAGAAAAGAAGAAAGAAAAAAAGCAAGGATCTAATGGCACTGCAAAACGTATTTAGGATAATGGAATCTGTCAAATTAAATCATGGATATGGAGCTTGAATATAAAATCCGACTTAAACGGTAAAGATGATTTTCTGTGTGGAAATTATGACTGGAAACTGAATGTACTTTAATCTTTTTCAATTGGGTTAACTATCAAAAATGGCTTTGTTGTTTATCGGGGGTTGCGGTTAGTTGGGCTGGATTGGAAGCCGGGCAAAGACCCAGGCGTTAAAGTCTACTTACTCTGGGATCTCATTGGTCAGTTGGCTTGATTGAGAAGGAAAGACAGCGAAGGACATTCATGTGAGACAACACGTGTGAGGACAACGACAAGGGCGGTCAGACTGAAGGACAGGACACAAGGTCAAACAACTGGAACGCTGAGGTCACGGACAAACGACAATAGATACACGTAGCGACACATACACACATACACACATACATAAAGCGACACATAATGCTGGACTTTCTCCAGCCAGCTGTTTTTCTGAGTCGGGAGTGTGAGGATCGGCTTCTCACACCTGAGTGTTTGTGTGAAGAGCTGTGGGATGAAGATATAGAGCCGTATGCTTGATGTCTTTTTTTTTTCAGGTTCGTCACATCAACATTTTTGTTTTGTTTATTGCCAACCTGGAGGCGCACTCCTGCCAGCCCTGTAGATGGATGGACGAGTAAAAATGTCTCATCAGCTGCCTCAAGGGAGAGGATTTCTTTTTGTTTGGTTGCCGTTTCATTCAGTTAAAAAACTTTTTTTATTTTATTTTTTACACCCGGTCCAAAAACCCCAAACATTTTACACTTACAAGGGCGTTCGGATGCCAGTTCTCTCTTTTTTTTTTTTTTTTTGAGAAGTCACGCACATATTCTCCGATTGTCCGGGAGCGAGCGAAAGACCGCAGGGCAAACACCGTGATTGTTAACCGTCTCGCTAATTAGCCAAATCCTGTCAAAAGTGGAAGCAGGACTGTCACGGACAAGTAAGGGGGGGGAGATGAGCTATTAGCCAAACGCCTCGTTCACCCTGAAGCCCTAGCACTGATGATATCATCAACGCTGTCACCACGGCTTACCGAGGGAGGAGATGGATGGACGGAGGGGTTACTTGGCTAATAGCTCCTCTCGCTGTGTGACGTCGACTAAACGAGGACGTTCCCCTTGTCCTCTTCCTTACCTCTTCGTGACCGCGTTGTGGTACTCGATGAACGTCCGCCCGTCAAAGGCAATGGCCTCGGTCTCTCCGGCGGCCTTCTCGTAGACGGCTGTGGAGGAGGGCGGGAGAGGATTTGTTCAGAGGATGAGATCACACCAATCAATAAGACAGAGGGTTCTGCTATCAGAGCCGAAGGCAATGGAGCAAATGGGACGGGGATGGGAGGGGTGATGGTGCGCTCTGTAGTTTTAATTAACGTGAAAGGGACAGCCGGCCACACGCACAAGGTTAATGGCGAAGGCGGTGACTGAGTGTGGAGGAAAGATCAGGCCGGAGTGGGTGTACGTCTGGCAGGGTGACGGGAAGACGATGATGAAAGGGGTGTGCAACTCCCGAAAAAAAGCATTTAATGAATATTCAATTGACGCATTTCATCACTTTTCATAACTGCCGCTTTTAGTTGGAAACCAATACACGAGAAACACAAACTGAACGAGACATCAAAAGGTCTCCTATCAAGGCTGTTGCCACGACCCAAGCTACTCACTGTTCTGACAGCGCTCCCCTCTGAACCCGTTCAGGCAGAGGCACTCGTAGGTGTCCAGCACGGGTTTGCAGAGGCCACCGTTGTGGCAGGGCTCCTGGGAACACGGGTGGCCCTGGAACATGGCCACGTCGCTGGAGCGCAGGGCGTTCTCCTCCTTGAGGATGGGGGTACCCATCAGGATGATCTGGAAACAGGAACGACAGGGTTAAAAAGGGTGTGGGGGGGGCATGCCGCGCATGCTGCACATACTTCGGGTCAAAGGATACATTTGGTCATGTGTAGTACAACTCTTTGAAAACGGTCGTTTAATGTATTCTGTGGCTCTGGAGGAATTTTCTTGTTCCCGTTCACACTTTTTTATAGAAACACAGATGTATATGATGCCCAACACTTGAGCAGAGAGCTGCAGGTTTGTGTCGGTGTGCCCTCTGCTTCCTCATTCAGCGTAAGACGTGGGTTGAGAAAATATGTTTTCAGGGCCTTTACTACATGACATGTTGTATATAATATGAAGTAAATGCATACTACAGTTGTAGGTCAGACACAAAGTCCCCAGAAGCTCAAAACGCTTAGTTTTAAAAACACAGACTAGACTTTTCTATTCCCACATTTATGATCAACCTGCCTGCAGGCTTAGATCCTGGAACTAAATCAGTATAATCTCATAAACTCACAGATCTGCGTTCACGCGATACTCTTGATATTAATTGTTTTTGACCTTTCTTGGGAATGTCGCCTTTATGGTTCTTGTCTTGTCTTTAAATCTCAGTTTCATTGCCTTTGTTGTCAGATTCATTTTCTCTCTCTCTTTCTCTCTCTCTCTCTCCTTCGTAAAACACTTGGAAGATTATTATTTGTTGGACGGAGCGCATCGAAACACGATGCGCTGTGCTTTCCTGCTGAACAATTATTAAAGCTAATTATCACCACGCATCACTTTACACAGTGACGTTGTTGACTGTGTTGGACACATGAGCTGTTTTCACACAGGTGAAGTGTCCCAGAAATAAGGTGTTGATACGCCACACACACCCACCCACACACACACACACACACACACACACTAAACTGAGAATACGTCTTCCCTCATAATTAACTATTCCCAACAGGCCGAGGAAGACAAATGCCACATTTAGCTTTTGATTTGCTCGCAACTGTCGAGGGAAAGTTTGCAGAGGAGAACTAATGACAAGTTTGCGTAAACAGTAACATCCTGCCTTTGTTCTGCCGGGTTATTTTTGGCACTCAGAGATGAGCTTTCTTTTTGCTGGAAAGTGGAGACAAAAATAATAATAAAATAAAATAAAACTGGAAGGCTGTCAGGGAAAGATCTGAGAATGTTGAAAGATGGGACGGAGGGGGGCGCTTCAAAATGCACATTCTATTATTAGTGCACGCTAATCCGAAATGAGCAGAGCCACTGCCCGTCACAGTGTGAGCTTGTAATGGGAAATTACTAAACGGGCGTCTGTAGTACTGTACTTACTGACAGCTGGACAGCTAATAACCGCCAGCGAGAGTCATTAAACTAACATACACTGTATATAAATCACATAGCATCCAGGAAGAGAATGACACAATACTTGTTGTAGAAAGAGAGGCTCAGTCAACATTTACCTCCTGGATCGTCCCCTTGAAGCCGTCCGTGAGCGCAGCCACTCTCGCCAGTCGGCTGTAATCGGGAGCTCCGCCAACAAACAGAGACTCTTTCAGGTTCAGATCTACGTGCAGGTTCTGATGAGACAGGACACAGAGAGGTATGGTGAGGCAGTGCTGTGCAAACACCCCTGTTTCTTGAAAAAACAACAACGCCCGATTGAATGTCTTCCGTACCCCTTCTCCAATCCCTCTCAGGGGCTGTTTTCTCTCTATTCAGGACGTAATGGTTTAGAGTTTTACTTTAGTGAGTGGAGTAATGTGTTTGTGTCCAGGGAGCGTGAAGTAAGTTGCATCCCTTTAGTCGAGACATAAAGATTGAGATTCATAAAACACATTTGCAGACGTGTCACAGTCATATAGATTGTCCCATTAAAAAAAAACACAAAAAAGAGACGAGGAGTTATCCATACTGTAGCCGGCAGACACTTTAACTGCACTTCCTCGCCCCTCTTTCCACGTCAATACACTTGATACATTACAACATAATTGATTTCTATGTCTCTCAAAGAGAGTGGTCAATTACGCTCTGAGAGACATAAAAAGAGACTACAAAGGGAAATCAGGAGCAGGCCGGACTTGAGATATGGATGCTTCTTCGTCGACATCTATAATGAATGGCTGATCATAAGCACCGACCTTTCAGACGCCTGAGTGTGGAGACACATTAATTGCAATTCATTTGCTCTGCAAGACGGCTGTGAAATTCGATTCCTTCCACCGAACCTTTGGGACAATTGCTTTGCATTAGCAAGGTGCCGCGTCTCCCGATTCGCGGAGGGAAAGAGAGGCGGCCCTCTTCAGAAGGAAGGAATTAATGATCTTTATTTTATGTGGAGCAGTAATTGCCAGAGGGCTAAAGTGGAGTTAATTGCTGGAAAAATGATGGAAGGGGCCAAATAAACAGGCTTTGTGAAGGCAGGCTGGCACCGGCTCGGCTTGTATTCAGGATGGGATTTGGAGTGCAGGAGGCAGCCGTGCTTGGCAGGAGCCCCGGGGGGGGCTTCCCACAGAGACCCGGCGGAGAGGGGCGGGGCTCGGGTCAAAGCGTGGCCGGCGCCCTTCTCGGCTTTGGAAAAAAGTTGCCTCGCCGCTCCGTCAGAAGCTACCGACGGGGAAAGTTACTTTGGAAGTGAGATCACATGCAGTGAAATGTTCAGTTTTCCTCTCACGCGGGTAATCGACGGCACCCGGTGAACGAGGACAGCTGGTCCCGTGGGGCGATGTGAGTGGTGCTTGTGTTGTTATGGGTGAGTGAGTGAGTGAGTGAGTGAGTGAGTGAGTGAGTGACTTCATGATATGATGGAGAGATTGTCCCAATGTTCGCAGAAGAAGCGAGAGCAGATGACAAAAGAACAGCTCGGCTTGGCTTGGCACCTCGCCGTCTCCTACGGTGTGTTTTTTTTCTTCTCTTCCCCTTCGATCGCCTTCGCCGTCTTTTCTTCTTCTTCCTCTCACTTTTTGGACGGCCACACGGCACTCGGTGACTCGCGATATTCCCGCCTACGCCAAACTAATGAAGACGGCTCTTTGTCGCTAAAAAAACAATGGCCGCCACGAAGATGGCAGTCTTCTTGCCTCCCACCTTCTCACCCCCACAGCAGATGGGCGAGGTGAAAGCCAAGCCGCGTTCTTCGGGAGCGCTGCTTGTGTGTGTCTGTGTATATGGGCTTATGAAATGGCAAAGTTTTTCTAGCAGAACTGGCACCTTTCAAGCCGCCCGCAGCTCTGCAGAAGTACCTTCTTTTTTTTCTTTTTCTGCGCTCTTGTTGCATGGAGAGATGTGGGTGAGAGGACACGGTGAAGGACTCAAATGAAACATGGGCTAAGGGGTGTGACTGGGACTTGTCTCATTACCTTGCGTGATTTCTTATTTCCAGACAGCACATCATAGAGAAGGAAAGAAAAAATAGGGAGGAAGAGAGTTATTAGGGGAAGACTAGTAGGTATCTGTGCACAGAGGCATGCAGAGCTACAGTAGAGCTAGCAAGTGCAAAGGCCCACTCACATGTACTCTTTCATGCACACAAACACACACACAGGGAACATCTGCGAGAGCGTCACACATAGAGCCGCAGTGTAGCACACAGACGAGTGAGACCAGGCACAGAAATGCAACATGCACCGTCGCGTTACGTGCCGCGAATAAATTGACACTTTTGAGGCGAGTGGCTACAAAAAAAGACAGCAAGTCTACGGAAGGCCGTGCAACGAAGCAGATGGTGCCGTTAAGAAAAGATGAAAAGAAAAAAAATGAAAGAAGAAGAAAGAAAAAAACCGTTGCGGATGAGAGGCGGTGGAGTGACGCCACTTCGCCCAACCCTCGTTTACGGAGTGCTGCCGCTCAGCGAGAGGTGAAGGAGATTTTCATCCCTCCCTCCCGCACCTGTGTGCCTTTGAAAGCGTGCGCCTCAGCGTATATTTGCAGCCGAGCCGTCTTTGATTTGACGAACACTCCCAGCGGGCAATATGTAGCCATACATGTGCCTGTGTGTGACCACCTTTGATATGATACCGGCTTCTCAAAGCAAACGAGTATAACCATAACCTCCTCCCTCCTAGTTGTTGAAGCACGAGTGGGACAGAATTAGCTGAGAGCCACGCTGGAAGGGATCTCTGCATTGAGCTCCATAACTAGTCTGAGCTCTCTCTCTTTTGCTTTTCCCCTTGCTCTCTTCTTTTAATAAGATTTTCTGCCGCCTCTGTTGCTGGAGTAAAACACAATTACCATACAGACGATGGGAGGCGGCCGGGGGAAGGACAGGACAGAGCAGAGAGAGAGAGAGAGAGAGAGAAGGGGTGAGCGTTGCGTCTTACATTAAGACGCGTTGACAGAGTGCACGTTTGCGATCACAAATTACACAGTTTAATATAATTGGATGACTTACGGGCTAATCAAACTATTAGATTGCCTTCATTTGGAGGCATGTACCTGCTTTATTGGTCTAGACGCGGGGCTGAAGAGTTTCATTACGCTACTGTATCTCCTTTATCTGCCTCCGGCTCCCAAGACACCGCCTCAAAGGCTGAATTCATAAAATTGACTGTAGACCAGCAGTAAAAGCTGCTTTTTCTGTTGCTGTTCCTACATGCAACACCAAGTTTTTTATCTCCAGAACGTCAGCAGGCGGTGAGGCAGAGAGAAAAAAATAAAAATGGGGGTTTGTTTTCTTTTTGTGGAATTAGAAGGTCGTACAAAATTACGACAGCTTGTCAAACTGGGGACAGGGGGAATGATAGCGACATATTTTCAGCAAATCAAACCACCAGCAGCAGCAGCGTTGCAGAACCTTAGCAAAAAGGAGGGCTTGAAGCGGCGACTTGCAAGGTCAAAGGGCAAACAAATAATAAAATAAAAAAATGAAAAAGGGGCACCAAAAGCCAGAGGTCGTGGCGATGACGTGACCAGAGCACGCGGACGATGATGAGACGGATGCATGTCGGTACGGAGCAAGCGAGGCCGAGCAGAGTCTCGGCCCCATCGGCACATCGAGATGACCACCAGCAGGAGCTCGCTGGCTCGCTGCTGCCTCCTTACCGGCGCCTCTCCTCGGACGGCGTCCTTCTTGTTCACCATGATCTCTCCTTTGCGGTTGGAGCGCTCCAGGTTGACGGTGTTCCAAACGTTCAGCTGGATCGCTTCCTTACTCCTGAATCACACACACACACACATTATTTTTCCAACGCCTTGTCCTTATTTCCTGTATGAAATCTATCTATGTATCTATTTCCTAGTTGTGTCGGTCAAACCCTCGTAAGGATCTTAGGCGGCGCTGACCTGATGGTAGCAGGTCCCTTCCCGAGGTCGTAGCGGAACTCCAGGATGCCGTTGTTGAGGGACAGAGAGATGAAGTCGCCTTTCCCGTCCGTTTTCTGGCCGTTGTAGAAGATCAACCCGTTGGAGTCATTGGCCATGAGAATCACCGTCATGCTGATCTTTTGGCTGCAATGGAGGAGCAAACACAAGAGGCCCGAGGTCAGAGTCACGAGGTCAGAGTCACGCCTACTCTACACCTACACGAAGACTGCTTGTTTGTTGTCTATATGGAAATGAGGTAAGATATGCTATTGTTGTTAATTTTCCGCATTCTTCGATGACGTGTTATTTGAGTTTGGGCTTAAAGAAGGAAAGCAGCTGCGGCCTCAGGCCCCTGGAACAAGCTTAGACTATAACGACGTGGCATCCCGTGTTCGGTGATGCGTGCAAGTCTCGACGGTGCGTGTTACATGCGGAGACACGGGGGCTTACCGCAGATCTTGCCCGTAGAGATGGAGCCCCTTCAGCTCCAGGTAAGAGTCTCCGTTGAACAGTGGCATGTAAGCCCCACTCCTCTCAGCCACTGGAGAGAAAGAAGAACAAAATTAAATAAATAAACAACAACAAAGAGACCATATTCATCCTCAGGTCCTTGGCTTTTTGTTGTTGTTGTTGCTGCTGCTGACAGAATTGAAATTCAGGGATAGTCGGTGCATCTTTCAGGGACCTGTCAGCATTATGGAAAGAGATGGATTTGTGTTTTCATAGCCTTTGGGATTAAGACTTCAATTCAAAAAAGAAGAAAACAAAATCTCCCACAAAAAAAACCTTTATGTCAGACTGATTACACAGCCCGCCACAGTGTAACAAAGAACCTTTGGAGACATGTAGAGTTTAACACCACAGCCCGGACCCGTGAAATAATGCAGCCATTGTATTTTGGCAGGCTTTTTTTTTTTTTTTTTTTTTTACAAAATCGTGTCTTTGCAACAGGTCTGCGTCTGGCTGTCTGGAGTGATTAGGACCGGCACCGTGCCACCGCTCTAACAAGTGGCTTGACATTAAACATCATTCAAGTGTCAGCCGGAGGGAGTGGGGGGGGGGGGGGGATGTGTTCATGGTGCAAAGACTACCAACACTAGACGCTCTCCAACACACAAACACACACACACACACACACACACACACACACACACACACACACACACACACACACACACACACACACACATACAAACGCATATCTACGAAATTCGTAATTGGCTGGGATTAGATGAGTCGAGTCGGGACGGGGGAAGGCAGACGGAGATGAGAAAGCTAATTAGCTATTGTGCAGAGGACTGCTAATGATGATGGCGCGCGGGGAAAATAGTCTCGCACAACACAACAAGGACCGGCGCACTAAACTGAACTCCATTAGACTAACGGAGCTGCTCAGGGTGTCGTTTCTTACTGAGGAGCGTGGTGGGGTTCTTTTTGCTTTTTTTATAAGTGAAAGCACCGCGATCAATAAGTCGCCAGAGGCCCTGGTGTTGGATTGCATCAAGCGAGTTGCACTTTTCACAGTTTTCCTCTTGCTAAAACGCAGCACGAACATAAATGCAACGCCCGGGGAGCTGCTGCCGCTGCATCTCGTGCTCGAGGTCGACAGTACAGCGCTGAGGTAATGTTGTTTATGTTTGACGATTGCTGCTTAATTAGCACTAAATAAACCCGTCAAAACAATAATCAGAAAAGCTCCCCCCCCCCCAATCAATCAGCTCTTCAGTGAATCCGTTCTCGATTTAGACTCAATTCAGCTCAAACATGCTGCGTTGGAGCGAACGTCGCGAGAGCGTCAAGTAAAGATGAGATCATGAAGATAAAAGGTGTCATTCATAAAATCAAGAAAAATGCCAGAAAAACAATTAACAATTATTTGTGTGTGTGTGAGCAAGAGAGGGATTGTGGAAGTGTGTGTGTGCTTAAGTTGACTGTGTTTTTGTGCGTTAAAGCTTATTGCAGCATGAATGTAAAACTGTGTTGAAATTCAAAGCCCCACCCGCCAGCAGTTAGTTTTACAAGGACTGGCTGAGTCCAAGAGATCCTGCTTTCATCACTAAATTGTAATGATTTACCCCATCACAGGGTAAAAGCAGCAAACGAAGAAAAAAAGAAGAAGAAAAAAAAGGGCATTCAATACCATTGGAGCACCCTTGAGAAAAGTCCTTGATGGTGAATATTACAGCAGCGAGCTGCACTGACAAACCCTGGCAGAATGGAAATAGAAACCATAGCTCAACTGAATGTGCGCACACACACACACACACACACACACACACACACTTAATATTACGCCCAATTCACCTTCAAGCTTCCAATGAGTGGGGCTGTAAGATACCCGTCTTCTCAACTGTTCCCGGTGCAGCCCTTGGAGGGTGCGTCCGCCTTATCTGTTGAGCTCCTGTCTGGGGCTGACACTCTGGCTGACTGACGCTCCCATTAATCACGGCGGGCAGGGAGGACTGATGCGATTAGTCATCTCATTGATTCCAGTGGGGGGAAATAGCGAGGGGGGGGGGGGGAAATAGCCTTTTTGGAATGGGAGACACTCTCGCTCACACACGGCATTGATTTTGGTTCACCTCAATTTATTTTAATCACCTGCTAACTGGGACTCGGGCTTGGAAAGGCTGCCGTTCGCATCTGGGCTTTTCTGAATTCCCAACGGGGGCTGCGTCTTCCTCTTTTGTGAGGGATGTGCACGTGCAGAGCGCGTTACGGGAAGGCGCCTTTCCGCAAACGTTCATCACGACGTCTACAAAGCGAGGGAGGGGGGGGGTTCAAAAATCACTGGGTAGACTTGAGGCTGCGACTCCGCCATAAATGCTAATGATGAACTTCAAAAGCAGCTGAGCCGTGCTCTGGTCTTTTCCCCAACCGCGGCCCGGTTCTGCCATGTGGAGCTGAGTAGCTACAAACACAACACCTGTGGGCGGATAGGCGGGAGAGGGGAAGGGTAAGGGGGGCGGCTGCGGCTTCGCCGTCGCTTCCCCACTAACAAGCGTAGCCGAGTCGATGCGGCGAACGGCCCTCCGGGGCCAATCATCTACCTCGGTTCTGCAGCCCACCAACCCTCCCATCCCCTCCCAGCCTGAAGGCTCAAACCCCCACCCACCCCGTCTCTTCTATCTGCATTTGATCTCGCTAGTCGATGCTGATTGGATGGAAATGCCACAGGGCGGAAAGCAAAAAAACTCAGAAATAAACACTGGTAGCTGCTTGATAAGAACCGGAGAGAACAAGCGAGGCGTGACGTGGTGGAGTTACACCAGGACACGCAGCGTTTAGTCACATTACCTTTCTCGCAGTGCCTCCCTTCACGCCCCATGGGACACTCGCACTTGTAGCCTCCCTCGGGAAGCGCCTGGCACTGGGAGGACAGATGGCACCTGTTGGGCTCGCATGGGTCATGGACGTCGGCGCAGGTTGGACCTAGAGAGAGAGACACACACACACACACACAGACCGTGAGAAAACCACAACAACGTTTTTCAACCCCTCTCCCTTTTCTTCCATCTGAGGAGAGAGACCAAAATAAAAAGGGGGCATGAGGATTTCCTCTGTAATAGGGGTCATTTTCCTAATAGGATTTTGAAATATTACACGTCCAGATTAAACAGCGGAGTGCCGCCCCGCCGCCACGTTTCTGGGCCAACGCCGACTGTGGGAAAGGGCTTCGGCAGCGTCTGGTTGGAGGGTGGTTTTGCCCTCTGCCACACAGCCCCTCCGAATGCACCCGTCATTACATGAGCAGTCGGAGCCTGCGGTGAGGAGGGCGCTTTAATGAACCCTACCCCGCTGAGATGGGGTTCCCACCCATAGTTTTTTCCTAACTCACTCTTATGGAAGCCAGCTTTTATCTCTCTGACCCCCTCCTCTGCCCCCCTCCATTTAGTCTCTCTTCTGGCTCCCTGTGATCCGTCCCTCTCCGTGAGATCCCCGATCTCGGCCATTTGTTTCCGAACTGACGCGATGATGAAATCAACTTCAATGCGAGTCCGCAGGGCAACGGTCCAATTCTCATTATCGCCATTCATTTAGCGCCGCGTTGCCAACACAAATTTGATCACAGCAACGCTTCTGCCGAGCAGAGGGTTTATCTCCCACTTCCTCCCGGGCTCCTCAGTAAACAGCCGAACATAAAAGCACCCCTTGTATTAAAAGGCAACGATCATGTAATGTGATCCTTTATCCAATCCGCGTTTCAAAGGAAAAAAACTCCTCCTAAAACTTGTCTGAGAGGTCGTTTCCCCCCCGAAGCACGAGACGCACCCCACCCTGTGAGAGCATAACTATTACCAACATTACTATTCAAGCATAAAAGTTAACTCCGTCAATTAATTTTGTTCTGGGGTGAAACTTTCTGCAGTAAGCTGCTATGCAGCCAGCAAGGGGGGGGGGGGGGCACACTTGGCTGGGCGCTGATGCTGTCTGCTCTTACAGTAGCGAGATTCTCTCTGAGTTGCTTGTTATTTGGCATCTGCTGGAGGGATAACATAAAAAAAGGAAGGAAGGAAGAAGGGATGTGAAAGTAGAGGAAGGCCAAAGGCCAATCACCGAGCATTTGGCGGAGGTTTTTCATGTTTTTCCGCGCCGCATCGACATTTAATCTCTCGTTTCTGTGTCGGACGCACGGATTTGATGGTGTCGGTGTTTACAAAATGACTTCCAGGGCTCCTCCTGGGGGAGATTTTCACTGTCAAATTAGGCTGTCAAGCATACTTAGGATGCGTGAGTAAGTCATGATCACAGCAAATCCCAGGAGAGAAGGCAAAGTAAGGACATAAAAACATCGTTTTAAATGCGGTTTCACGTCAGATGTGTCACATTTCCCACTCGGTTCCCGTCAGAATAAACCTCTCGGAGCAACGCGGCCTTCCGAAGATCCCTACTGCCGCCGACCTGCTGCCGCGGGCACCTTACCCCAGAATCCTTTGCTGCACTTGCAGTGGAACATCTCCGCCTCCTTGACCTGGCATGCCGCGGCGTTCTTGCAGGGATTTGGCTGGCAGGGGTTGTTGCCGCATTCGCCCACGCCGCTGCCGTACGTACTGTCGCCGCCGCTCTCCTGCAGGTTGAGCATCCGGTTGTTGACGTCCAGCAAGCGGATGCAGCCCACGAGGCCGGTGGCCACCGCTGTCCGCTCCCTCACGCTGAGGAGGAGGAGAAGAAAAAATAGGGGGGTGAGCAAATGTTTTTTCACTCAAAGGCTCGACTTAGCTTACAGTTGCAATTCTTACACCACTGACTGAATAACAAGGAGATGCTACAGGGCTGGGGATCATTTCAAACATTACGGCACCAGTACTAATACCCTGAAAGAGATACCAGTGGAGTACTTCATTTGATATGCCGCGCTCAACTTCACCAAAACCAAAACCATACAAATAGTAAAGAAAAAGTATTGCAAGTATTGTTTGTCAGAGAAAGTTTCAGGACTACGTGGTACTCATATTTTTGCTAATTAATATTGCATATTCAAAACAGACTTTTAGTTGTTTCCCAGGGCTCACTAGATGGTGACATCTAGTAAATCCATAGAGGTCAGAATTTAGATAACTGCACAGTGAACTAAAGAGTTAGAAGCCGTCAGCAAAATGGACCAAAAATGGGAAAGCTGGATTAAAGCACTGGATTCAAAATTAAAAAACTGGAGATTAAACGGTTTCATTTATGAGAGGCCGCAGTGTCATCACACACACACACACACACACACACACACACACACACACACACACACACACACACACACACACACACACACACACTAGCTGGGAGGCCTTACTCCTGCTTTATGTCCTCGGTCACCCCGCCGATGAACAGGTCGGTGTCGAGGTTGAGGCCGTCCGTGCCGCGCGGACTCTCGCCCTCGATGTGCGGCTCGTTGTCCACGCTCAGCATGGCGTTGCGCCGGTTGCGAGTCACCACCAGCTGGTGCCAGCGGCCCTGAGTGACCTGCACTTTGCTAACCACGGTGCCGGTGCCCGAGCCCGTGTTGAACCTGGGGAGAGGGGACGCAAAAGCGCGTTCGAGGAGGTTATTTCCCACGCGATGTGTTTTATTTATCGCACAGGCGCCGACTAACAGCTCATGCTGTTCAATGAGACAAAGAGGGATATGTGAGAGACAAGGTACAAGACTTTCCCATTCGGGATTCTGAACTATGTGACTGGAATGAGGCAGTCATTCGCTTAAAAAAAAAAGAAGGAAAAGTGTCTTCACACCTTCTTTTTAATTAAACCTTTTATCTAATGAGGTTTTGCTGAGGGGAAAAAAAGGTCTGTATCATCACAGAAAAGAGCCGTTCCCACACGTATGGTAGCATTAGCACAACCTGAGAGCAATTATCTGCCACAAATAATTACTTTTGGATTTGCCGAGCTGTGGGTGGTAATCTCACAGCTGTATTTCTGGAATTGAGGCGGGGCTCTTTTTCAAAGCACACACGACTAATGATCTCCTTTGCTTCGCTATTGATTTCCCTCTGAATGGAGGAATCTAACCTGGCCCCCTGAAAGGGCTCCGAGGGGTCAGGGTGAAAACAAAAGACCCAAAAGATAAGGGGAAACGGATGTTGTTTGAAATGGGGCCAAAATCGCATTAGTCCGTTCACGTCTCTCCTGAAGATGCGGCATGTTTCTCCCCGAATGCTAAAAAAAAAAAATATATGCATACAATTCCACTGCAGGGGAAAATAAATGAATACTCAGTGTTTCTGCAGGTGGGAATATATTAATATGAATACTATATGTTGCTTCAATCCTGATGCACAACACTAGAAGTCTGTGAGGTCATTGCCTCCATCTGCAAGCACAAACGTGACATGTACCATCAATCTGTGTATATATATGTGATTAAATAAAAATGTCTAATTATGACATCCATGCACATATTTCCGCCCATATGTCCCCACCATCTGCAAACGTGATCACGCGAACAGCTTGTTAGCAAAGTTTGAACACATTTCCTGCCGTCGTCTGCAAATCTGTCGAGAAGCTTCTGTGTCTTTTCTTACTTACGTTATTTCCCCGGCGGCGGGTGCTTTCAACATGTTTCCTTTGCTGTGATCATTTGCCTCATTATCTCCAGCGTCTCCCTGTTGGTTTTATTCTCATCTGCGTTCCTCTCTCTCTCTCAGCTGATGACCCTCCCCTCCCTCTCTCTCTCTCTCTCTCTTCACTCACCTGAGCTCCACCTTGCCGTTCACCAGAGCCAGGGAGATGAAGTCCTTCTTGCCCGTCTGGCCGTTGTAGAGCAAGAGGCCGCTCATCTCGGACGCCCGGAACTCCATGGCGATGCGGACCGTGTGGTAGGCGGTCATGGTCGTGAACGCCAAGTACGACTGGCCCTCCGAACGACGGGATGAAGTATCGGATCACTGTGGAGGAATGGAGACAACGCGCCAACAGCCTGTCATTACTACACGATTGCCATAATAGGCGTTTAATGTGCCCAATTAGGCGCGAGCGGAGGGTGGGGGTGTGTCGCTGGCGCCTGATGGTGGAGGAACGGGCCTCTCTTGTCAGTTTATTTCAGGAAAGATGTTTTCTCTCGAAACGCTCGTTCGGTTTATCAAAAAGAAGAAAAGGTCGAGAAAGGAGGAGGAAAAGGAAGAGGAGCCCACCCTCAAGTCACATACGTTCCAGCACACACACACACACACACACACACACACACACACACATGCAGAGGAAGCCTTTGTTTTTCTGCCACTCTGCAATTATGATGATCGTGATCATCCATTTCTCCTCCCCCGGGCTCCTTTTCCTCTCCGTCCATCTGTCTTTCTGTCCGTCTCTCTGAAGAGAATGGCAGCTGATGAGCTCCCTCGCTTTTAAGGACTTGATTGATCTGGGGGAGGCCGCCGCCGCCGCCGCCGCGGCCGCCGCACAGTTTTCTTTAAGCGTGAGTGCGCAACTTCATTTCGCCACTCAAAAGACACACACTGATTCCCACCAGATAATCCCCATCAAAGCAATTAGTGTCAATTATCTTAAGATGCAGCTGCGTGAGGTTCTCCCCCCTGCCAAAAAGAAGGGTAATTTGGGGGTGAGAAACAAAAGAGTTGTGCTTCTCAAGACGTTCTCCCTGATTCATGATTTCCTCTTCTGAGGCGTTGAACCCGTCGGAACCACTCGAGACTCGATCCCGGCTAAGAAAAGTTAAGAAAACATCCTCTGCGCTGAGCTCTGATTGCTTGTTGTCTTTTAAACGACACAATAAATCATCGGCGGCGATACATAACCTAGCATTTACATATTCCAGCACTAACCAAACGTCATTACTCACACAGCTAGTTAAGGTGTCACTTAGCAGCCACTTTGGGAAGCTGCAATTAGACAAAACTACGGCCTCACAGAGATGTGTCTTCTTTTTCTTTTACAAGAAAAGTTTCATTGAATGAAACGTTCCTTTTCTATTTTTTTTAAAAAAGCTGTGTTTTTGCTACTTTATAAATATCTTAAAGCACTTAGGCAAGGTTAGTGGTGATTACCGAACAGCTAAAAAGGCATGATTGGCACAAAGGAAAGAGAGTGCCGAAAAACCCTCTTAGTCACTGTGAAATCACTGTAAAAGTGCTTTCTTTGTCATTTCTAGTGCAATAGTGAGGCCAGTGTGAGGAGAGTCTGATCCAGCTTATGTTCTCAGATGAGTTTGAAATAAGCTCGCACTTTGAAGCTGTTGAGAGTAGTAATAACAAACACGGGAGAGGAAATGCGTCTAAATGTAGGAAGACGAAGAAGAAGCGCTCACCCTTCTCGCACACGGAGCCTCCTCGGCCGGCGGGGCACTGGCAGCTGAAGTCGTTGCCCTCCTCCTCGCAGGTGCCCCCGTGGAGGCACGGGTGGGAGCTGCAGGGCTTCTGCGGCTTGTGGTGGAGCCGGCCCCTGACGTGAGCGCCGGTGGTCGCGAGATGCGGCGCCGCCGTGGTGGTGGTGGTGGTCGGCAGCGGTGTGGTGACCGGCATGGAGGTGGTGGTGGTACGCCTGCCGTTGTGAGGCCTGCGGGTGGTGCCTGGCGGGCGGCGGGTGATGTACGGGGAGGTCGGCGGAGGCCTGGTGGTGGTGGTGGTGGTGGTGGTGGCGGCGGCGGCGGCGGCGGCGGCGGCGGCGGCGGCGGCGGTGGTGGTCGGGGTGGTCGGGGCGGCTGTGGTGACGGACGCCACCGTGGTGGTGGTGGTGGTGGTGGTGAAGAAGGGGATGGAGGAGAGGCCTGTCAACGGAGAACAACAGAAAATTAGACAGTCAAAGGAGTTGAAGCACGTTGATGTTCCAGTTCAACGGGCGTGAAACCTTTTCATAAACCACCTCATGAATGTGTATTAATCCACACGCACTCCTGTTATAAAACCCATACTGCATTACCATAATTGGTGAAGCGGATGTTCTCGTCCTCCGGCTTCTTCACGGCGATGCTGGTCTCTCTGGAGGCCTTCAGCTGTTTCAGCAGCGCTCCTTCGATGTCCTCCACCGTGTACCGAGTATCTGCAATAAACGAGACGTACAACCCGGTTCAGGAGCGGGCCTCTGAGGGGCGCTGCCAAGCAAATACAGGACTGTGGCGCTTCGCCGGGAACAATGCCTGCATCGGTGTGTGACGGGTGGAGGATCTTCGGGGACCACTCGCCCCCCCTGACCGCCGCTTGTCCCCGCTTTTCCTCCAGATGAATCGCTCTCATAACGTCTGCTGCAGATGTTAGCTTTACAGGCCATGGAGGAGCGCCGAAGGTTATGAAGGAGACTAAACGACGCTCGTAAAATAAAAAATAGGGGCAGAATGGGGAGGGTGGAGTTCTGTCTGGAACAAAAAGGAGCTTTAAGACCCGGGCGGGGCTTCGACCGTCTCATTTTCGACTGAATTCACAGACGAATCTGCACTTTTTCAGTGGATTATTTCTTTTTCTTTTTGATAATAGAAGCTTGTCAGCACAACATTAGTGATGTCAACAAACCTTTAACAGATAAAAAAGAAAAGAAAAAACGGAATAACTCGTTATTAATTGTTTTCCGGGGTTAGTCACTGCATTAAGACACCTGCCAATCACTTTAAGACTAACAGCAGGCCCCATTTCTGCACACTTCTATTTTTCTCAATAATCCTAACTGTGCCTTTGACTGCCCAGGACACAGCGAGGTGATGGAGCAGAGAACAAGGCAACAGTCTCACCTTCACGGCCAATTAGGAAACACCTTTTTTAAGGTAAGTTGGCATTGAGAAGATATTGGAAATGCCGATGACGCACAATCCTCTATATGTTTCTCTTTTTTTCCTCGAAATAATAGAATAGTTCTTAACCCGCATCCGGATCAGTTTATTTCTCAACAATAAATGAATCATGGCCATTTAAATGAGCTTTTCGTTGCTGCAGTAGTGCCTCCTGTACTGTGCACGTACTGCAGAGGCAAAATGCCATTTGAGTGTTATGTACAGTAAAGGTACAATGTGGTTGCTGCTGCACAAACAGAACTGTATGGAGTGTTACACAAATTATATAATACGATCTAAAAAAACATGACGCTCTAAGTTGTGTGTATGTGTAATACAAGATTAGGTAATACAAGATTAGGTTAGGCAAAGGAATCCAGGAGAACTAATTTTGCCTCTCCGCTTGACGGTCCACAGAGTTACGAGTGGAAATGTAAAGCGCTTAAAAACATGGTGAAGTGGTGGCTAATTCAGCATAACAAAATAAAATAATTAGGTCTTCCTTGGCTGGTGGGCTAACTTTCATCCCAATTTCATTTAAATCCAGTTAGATTTTATTTGTTTTGCTATCTGACTTTCTCAAAGACAAAGGGGGAACAAACTATAACTGAACCGCATATAGCTCTCTATTGGTACTTCACCACTTCTCCTCAGAGATCTCTCACCTGGCTTGAAGTGGGCCTCCACAAAGGCCAGGATGGAGTTGCTGGGCGCCAGGTTCCGCACACGGACGCTCATGAAGTCTTTGTGTGCGTCCGACTTCCTGAACAACTCGTTGAGCTGAAAGAGGGAGAGAGAGAGAGAGAGATGGAGAGAACAGAGGGAGGAGAGAACAGAGGGAGGAGATGATGAATGAGGCTGGTAATGAGCTCCCCGCTATCATAGCAGAGAGTCCGTCTCCAGAAGACTGTACTCTATATCTCCAAAGGAAGAAAAGGCTGCCGCTCAAAATTGGGGCGCAGAGGAGAAACATATCGGGTGTGGGTGCAGAAATTGACATTTAGCTGCCAGCCGTGGCATTAATTACAGCGACAGGTTTTCGGGAGGAGCCCAGATGAATGTCGTACAACCCTGACATGAGCTCCTGATTGGTTTCGCCCCACTCTCCCATGAGTGCAAGTTGTAAACGCCAGAAGAGCTTTTTTTTTAAGCCATCACGCCCACTCACTCGGAAGCAAACCCTCTGCCTCGTCCTCATTTTCGGAGGTTGACATCGCGGGAGCCACGCTGACCCCGCTTTACTGGAGCTTCCTCGGAGAGGCCGGTTTCCAGCGTTTGACCCCAGCGGCGCTCCTCGCCCTCGCACTCGAGCCAATCATCGTCCCCTCGTTGAGGGATATTTCCCACGAAAGAGGCATATTCTGCTGGAACTCTTGTGGTTTGAAGTAATAATCGTTTCATGCACGGATTGATATAGCCATGGTTCATCCATTTTTTTGGGTCCGGTAATGCTCACGTTGATGTTTAATGTCTGCGGCAGAGGTTTTTTTCTTCTTCCCGCTCTTATAAACTATATCGCACATCGTGGCGTTTTCACACAGTAGAGACGTGAGCGCCGATTGGAAGAAGCCCGTGACACTGTTAATTCAGTACTCAGTAGTTCATCCTGAAGATTCAGATTATTCCCTTCATGAACTGAATGACTAATTTGTGGTGCCGAGGTGTAAAGGCAAATTAGACGGGTCAATAATACAAACAATTAAGAATCCTCCAAAGCCGGCTTATGGATTTGAATGCTGGACAAACACTGAGCTACGGAAGGAAAACGCCTCCGGTTCCTCTCACATTCATTAATTTATTTACTAATCGGACCGGTTGCGACAGAAAATGTGCTGCGGCTTGATTCTGTGTGTGTCTGTGTGTGCACTGTTCAAGTGAGTGCTGGAAGATGAAGAGGGGGACGGCTGCTATCAAGTGGCACACCAGGCTTCAGAGACACACAGGCTCTGAGTGCACACACACACACACACACACACACACACACACACACACACACACACACACACACACCCCTATTTCATCAGAGGAGCGAGACCCCGGCTTGACAACAGAGACGTTTGTTCAAAGGTCCGAGCTCAACAGAGAAAACGGACGACGGGGTAAACCCGCTCCTCGTAACCGGCTTGATTTTTCAAATATCTGTAACATCTTAATTAATCTCACATGAGATGCCGCGCTCATGAAGTGTTTGGCGAGGCGATTGACAAATTAGTGTTTGAACGAGTCTGCAGAGAGCTGTTTTTTTTAATATCTTATTAAACTTGAAGAGTTCTGGAGGTTCTGTGCTAACTCAGCCCTAAAAACCTTTTATGCGCCGCTTGAAATGAAAAGAGTCTGCCAAATTATGTGAAAATCCTTAATCAGTCAGCGGAATATGTGAGGACATCTGTAGTTCCACACGCACACACGCACACACACACACACACGCACACACACACACACACACACACACACACACACACACACACACACACTATCCGGTGAACAGTCTTGTTTTGCTAGTATCTACCTAAATATAAGCAATTCAAACACTATATTCAGGTTACTCCCCTTTTATTGAAAATAAAATATCAGCCATCAGGCTATGTTGTCTCCCACTGATATGATACATGTTCCTCTGAAAAATATATATATATGTATTTTAGCATTGTTATTTTCCTACTCTACTTCTCCGTCCAGAGGAAAAGGCACTCCGGCTCAGCGTGACAGAATATTACTCGGCAGCTTCAGGGTGTCAAGTCCGTAAAACCTTGCAATGAAGCCGGCGTGCCCGCCGGAGCTCAGCATTTGATTAGTCTGGCTCGAGGCGAAGGCTTTTAGTGCCTCAAGATGCTTTGAATGTTGTTTCAGAGGCTCAGCACTTCTCGGGGGGGGGGGGGGGGGGGGGGGAAGATGGAAGAAGATTGAAAGCTGGACCGCGTGCCGAGGAGGCCGCTGTCCCTCGGGCTAGTTGCTTTATGGCGGTTTTAATTGCAGAAAAATAAATAAATAAACACACAAAAGAGGCTAAATGACTCCGTAGAACATTTCCCTTTGTGAGCCATCAACTACATGGACAAATCTACAGCATCTTAAGTTTGTTAACGTTAAGCCACTGGTCACACCAGACCAAGTAAACCCTCCCAGTGTATTAAATCAAGTCACTTAAACAATAAAATGCAAAATAAGCTTCCAAATATCATCAACGCCACTTGAATGCACTTACAGCGCTCTCGATGCTGCGGGCCGTCTCTCCGAACAGCTCCGACTTGGGGTCCTCCATCTCGCGGGTGTAGAAGATCTCCTGGCCCTCCACTTGGTCCAAGTGCAGGAACCCGCTGAACCTCATGGTGGCTGGAAGGAGAGGAGGCGAGTGAGAGAGGATGTGATACACGCAAACGCCAGCGCTCAAACCTTCTCCTGTCACTCAGTTCCCGATGCCTTCACGCAATGCTCGCTTTTCTTTTTGGGGGGGGGGGGGGGGGTCGTGCCAGTTTGGGGTTAGTGATGGATTGCGTGTTTGTGTGTGTTTGACAAAGGGTTAGTGAGTTTTTGGCGGATTGTGTGGGGGGTTTGAAGAGGGGTGTACGTAGTGGTGGTGGAGGTGGACTGTGAGATATGAGAGAAGGAAGGAAGGAAGGAAGGAAGAAGCAAAGAGAAGTCGGAAATATGGGCCAGTTTTACCAGACTGAGACTCATCCCAAAAGCTGGCCGAAGCATGGAGGGCTGGGTAAAAAGACAACAAGTTAGACACACACACAAATACATGAAGGGAAAAAACAACACACACACACACACACACACACACACACACACACACACACATGAAAGAGAAAACAGCCCAAAGGCACTCTCAAAAGGGCCTTCTTCAGCAAAGACTGAGCCTCCCTGTGCGACCTTGGGGGTCATGTTGTCCAACATTTATCAACTCGATTCGTTTTCCTTCTTCTTCCTCCTCCTCCCTGTACTGCTTTCAGAGAGGAGCGCGCTCGACAGAAAGCTGAAAGCGGACGGGGATTTTGTGCGCGCGTGCGAGGTGGAGGATCGTGCACGCCAAGGCGCCGATGCCAAGCTTCAACGCCGCTCGTAATCAGCAGAACAAATTGCCCAAATCAATCATGGCCGCCCCTGCCTGAGCAACGCAAAGGGGGAGAACGGGAAGAGCACTTGTTTGATTATCGTGAAAGATAGCCGTAATTGTCTCCTTAATGCCCGCCAGACCGGTGACTGGCACAGCCTGGGAGAAAAATAAATAAAAAAGACACCACTCGCCACTCTGGTCTTTACGGTGCTGTCGGGGGGGGGCGGCACACATCGATTCACATGTGGCGG
Source organism: Myoxocephalus aenaeus (assembly GCA_038501785.1). Classification (NCBI taxonomy): domain Eukaryota; kingdom Metazoa; phylum Chordata; class Actinopteri; order Perciformes; family Cottidae; genus Myoxocephalus; species Myoxocephalus aenaeus. Next base: position 6,531,553 of record JBAMJR010000040.1, on the reverse strand, counting down.
CGGCCACAAGAAAGAAAAAAAACGAGGCAAATGGACGAGGTTTGGCTGATAAGAGGAGGGGTGATCTGACTTTTAATCTGCTAAGAAGACAAACATCAGAGAGGGGTGATTTTCCAGCCCGCTGCCGTGACGGAGGGAACGAGAGGAAAGAAAAGAGAGGGATGAAAGGAGGGGCAGAGCTATTTGACTTATCAGATGCTGGTGAACTGGGAAGTGTAATGGATTTGTCAGACTCTCACTGGCACATGGAAGAGTTTTCAGCGCGCCATTGACGTCCACACGGGCCTTTGACCTTTGGCGTGGTCTTGGAGGCCGTTGCCTTGTTTAAATGTGACGTACGGAGAGGCCTGCAGTGATTAGTTTCTTCTTTCCGAGCAACACATCAGACTAAGGAACCAGAAGGAGGACTCCTCAAACCCTGTACAAATAAACCCAAAATGATCTCCAGGGTCGCAGGTACATAAAACACATTTGCATTCTGAAGGTCGGGCTTCCACAGCGCAGCTTTACAACCAAACCTAGTTTCAAATCAATCTCGCTGAGTGAGCGCGTGTGTGTGTGTGTTTACGTGTGGACCGAGCTCGACCTCGAGCCACTTCACCGGGGGACGTTTCAATAAAACGGGGAAGATTGGAGCGGACGAAAAAAATCTGTCCTTTTGGCACCTCGAGGCGGCCGGGCGTGCGTCAATACAACGGACGGTGCAGGGATGTGTCACTTCTAATGAGCGGAGGATCGGCTAAGCCCGACCAGCACGGGAGAAAAATAAAAAAAAGAAAGATCCGAGGCGTATCGATCAGCCTATCGCCCTGCCTGCTTTTATTGGTAACACTTGAGCTGAATGAAGTATTGATCGCCGGTGCGCCGGTCATTGTTGGCTGAGAACAATATTTACAGGCTTTAGTGGATTTGTTACAACTGCTGTCTCTTACAACCTGTCACAGGCTCATCCAGGTCTACCGCCTGGATTTGGGATCAAAGTGACACAAAATCCAACCTCGACGGCGTTTCCGCGCTTCAGGCACGTTTCGGCTGTAAGCCCTGTGAAACAAATAAAAAGGCCGGCGGCTAAGGAGGGGCCAAAGGTGGCCTCATATATTGTGTGGGATTTATCGGAGGGGACTTTAGACACATGCGACGGGGCCCCAGAAACGCGACCCCGCACGCTGATTTGTGGCCTCGGCTCTTTCAAGTCACGACCCCGCCGTGCTCCCACGGGATCCGAGGAGAATCCCTCCCTATTTTTTCCCGCAATCAGCCGGACTGACACCGCCGGGACAAATAGAGGGCAGAGGGATGGAGCGAGAGAGAAGCCCTTTATCTTTATGAAACGAGCTCTGGCGGGAGGCACTGATTGGTACAGCGGCGCTCGTCGGGGGCCTCTGCCTCTGGTAGTCTCTCTCGCCGCTCAACTCCAGAGAGAAATGAACTGATGCAAGACCGGATTGAGATTGACTGAGTTGAGAGGGGGGGGAGTGAGATACAGCTCAAGGGAGAGATACCGAATGATGAAGAGAAGAGGTTGTGTGTGTGCGAGAGGCGGGAGATTAAAGTAAAGCGAGAGAAGGTGAAGGAGGAGAGAAAAAAGCAGGAATAGAGACACGGATGGTTACTCATAAACCAAGGCACACAGGCTCTAAAGTATGACGATGACTCAGGGTACGGCTAATATTAGAGTCAGTGTCGTCAAATTCATAAACCACGGTATTACTGAGGTAACGGTTTCATATTTTTTTTTTAATGTTTTTTTTAATTTCCTGCCACCTGCCAATATGATCATTTACATATGAGGGTGGTGATTCGTGAAAGCGTCGCAGCGGAGAGGGGAGAAAAAAAATAGCACCTGTTCATCTGGTTGTTCAAGGCAGATGGCAGAATGGATCGCTATTCACGAAGTAAACATTCAAAATATCCTGTTGATTCGCAATGCATCCATAATAATTACGGTTATAAATTGGAGAAGGCGGTTAAAAAGAAAAAAAGAGAAAAGAAAACGTTAGAAGAACAAAGACACCGGCGTTCTGTGCAGTGATAATAAACAAACTGTTGATTATTCAACATTAAGAGCAACAGAGAGTCTTCTGGGACTTTGTTCCGTGAGATGGAAAGAGCTAAGAAGCTAAGCTAAAAGTTCTCAACAACTTGTGATGCCGCTAGCTCCCTTTGTCTCGACAGAGAGGTGGAATGTTGCAAATAACTGCTACAAAAGAGACTGAGCCGCTTCCCTCTGGCTCCAGCCCTTATGCTAAGCTAGGCTAACCCTCCATACCGAGCGCGGGCACGAATGGGGTATCGATCCTCTCGTCTCGCTCTCAGAAAAACGGGCGCTGTTGTTAAAACAGTAACGCAGTACCTGCTGGACGCACAGAGGAGGGAGAGCAGAGGTGATTAGGAGGCAGAAGAAAGAGTTCTCTGGAGAGGCACTCGGACTTACAGGGGCAGTTGGCGCCCTCCGGGGTGCTGGACGCCGTCCTGCCGTCGGGGCAGCAGCCGAACTCTGAATTGTCACAGGACGACCTGTCCTCGGCCGCGGGTACGGTGGTGCTCGCCAGCGTGGGACCTGGGGGAGGGATACACAGGGGGCTCATATTAATACTTCACCAAGCTTCAGAAGATTCATAAATTACAAGCAAGCATATACATCGCTGAGAGAGACTTTTTTTTTTAGGCTCTGGGGGATCGGCCATGTAACTGGAAGGTAAAGAACGGTTTGTTTCCCCACAACCTCGCTCCTGCCTCAGCAGATGGCTGTGACGTTTCAGTCCGCTGACCTGTGATTGGACACTAATAGAGGCATCTGTCGGGGAGCGATTATGTGGCGTCTTCATGGGAATTGATTTTACACCTGGAACTCATTTTGTCAGGCAGAGAACACATAATGGGCACTGTTGCCAGTCATGTCACACACACGGAGCACTTTAAATGATGAGGGGATATGATAACCGCTCACTGCCGATTGGCTGAGCGCTCGCCTTCAAGGCTTCCCAGAGGAAAAGAAAGGCCCGTGCTGTCGTGTTTGCGTTGTAGTCCCTGGATATCTGGCTATCTCGGGACATAAAAGACATTAAAGTGGCTGGGCTTTCTCCCTTTGAAGGATGGGAGCGCGTAGCGGCAGCGAAAGCTCCGTCCGCTCTAATGATGGTGTCGGTTGGAGGAGGGTGTCCTGGGGGGGAAAGAGATTAGAAATAATCGTGGAGGCAAACTGCTAGGGGCTAAACAAGTCGTAAAGACGTCAGAGGCGAGGGACGTACGGCTCAAGGACTCGCGGTCAAGGGAGGTGAGGGGAGGGAGGAGAGAGGAGGGAGGAGGGAGGAGGGAGGAGAGAGGAGAGAGGAGAGAGGAGGGAGGAGGGAGGAGAGAGGAGGGAGGTTTATAGGGCATCTGTTGGCGTGCGGTTAGATTTACGGATGCTGGGCCGGAAAGGAGAGCGCTGGCGGGTAGGGGTGGGGGAGGGCCGATCACAAGGGGACGCGGCATGAGAGCCATGAGAGCTGTCAAACAAACACACACACACATACACACACACACACACACACACACACAAGGCCACAGATAAGAGCAGATTTCAACAGAACGCGGATACAAAAACACACAGAAAAGAGCACCTCTGGCCTGCTCACATTTATATACTCAGACAGTGATATGTGCACTCGGAATTGGACAAACTCAGTGGCATGAGGACCGGGAGATAACACACACACACACACACACAGAGAGAAGACCTCAACATACATAAACAAACAAACAAACACACAATTATGAAGGCACACAGATTAGCGCAGATTTGAATATCCATGTTGAAATCGGCCCTGTACGATCTGTGTACAGTCAGCAGGGACGCACATTGAAAAGAGGAAAGAAAAAAGAAGCAGCACAACATCCGAGTACGCTTGGGTACACACTCATTTAAACACAAACACGCACGGCCACGAGACACCGGGTCTCCTTGGCAGACAGGCTGCATGCCTCTCGCGCCACCGAGCACTCTGGTCAGCCTCTGACAAGAGAATAAATCTCAAGACTCCGGGAGAGGAGGAGGAGGAGGAGGAGGAGGAGGAAGAGGAAGAGCCGAGGAAGAGCACACTGGGGGCCACGCTGTTCCATAAATCCCCGTCCTGTTTACTGCGAGCTGTCAGGCGAGGTGGACGGATGGGTGGTAAACAACAAACAGAAAAATGAAAAATGAAACAAAAATACATAAATAAAATAAAGCTCTGATTGAAAAGTCTCCGTCTCCGTCTTGTTGTCCGGGGAAAACAGCAGCCCGCTGTTACAGTCGGGGAGGGCATGTCGAGAAAGATTTGAGACTAGTCATGTGACACAGGAGGCAGCCTCCGCACACACGCACACACACACACACACACACACACACACTCACACTCACACACTCACACTCACACCTCAACCTCCCAGCCACATCAGGCCTGTCAAGTCAGGCTCCAGCAGTTTCATCCGGCCTGCCGAGAGTCTATTTTCCAGCGGCTGGGTTCGTTCTGCGAGCTGTTGGAGGAAGTAGCGTGGGGGGATGTGGCCGGCGGTGACCCATGCCAACACGTTCTTTTCCTGAAATTGAGATATGCATCTTGTGCGGGTGTAAATGACAGAAAACGACACCTGTTTACAGAGAGTTCTCTCCCCCCCGTCTGCCACCGGCTTTGACATTTGTCTCCTCAAAAAGCATTTGCATTGAGATAAAAGAAGCCTGTGCCGACGCTAGCTGTAAATCAACAGATGATGACATGGATGTGTGCTGTGATGTCGGCTCAGAAGAAACTATGGAGTTTGTCCAACCCTTTCTTGGAAGAAAAACAAACAAACAAAAAAAAACTCCCACACAGCCCTCTAAGAATTATGGGTAATGAAGTGAAAGAGCAGTGATTTACCGACAGGCTCCTCGGCCCCACTGGCCTCCGTTGGGATGCCGCTACCTGCTTCCTCTTCCTCTTCTTCTTCCCGCTCCTCCTCCTCTTCGATCGGCTCGTCCCCGCTTGGCTCCCCGCTGCCCGAGCCCTCGAAGGACCTGGTGGCGGCGGCGGAGGGAGCGGGGCGGTTGCGAGAGGAGTGGGTCTTGGCGGCGGGCTGCGGCGGCGGCGGCTCGTTGTGGATGGAGTTTGCTCTGTTGTGCATGAGGGTGGAGGAGTGGGTGGTGGCCGGGGGCCGCCCGGTGGTCTCCGTCTCTTCCGTCCTCGGAGGCGGGAGGGCCTCCACCATGTTTGGGTGGAATGGGGCCGGGGTGGTGGTGATGGTGGTGGCGGCGGTGGCGGGGGTGGGGGTGGGACGGTCTGCCGGCTCAGAGATGGTTTCTGGTGGAGGGAAGGGGAGGAAGCAAGGAATGGATGAATGACTGGGCAAAGATGAAAATGTTGGATTTCGCTTCACATAACTTCATTACAAACCTACATTTTTAAAAATAAAATCACACCAAAAACCTCATCAGCCAACAAAGCACAACAAAGCCACTTAATGATCATTACCACCGAATGTTGACAATAACTTTTTACCGAGTCATTATGTCCTTTTTAATCGTCCAACCCTTCTCCCCAATGCTCAACAATGTGATGATGACATTACATTAAAAAAAGAACACACACACACACACACACACACACACACACACACACACACACACACAGTTTGTAAAAGCAACCTCTGATCAGAAAGCCGCAAATGGATGGGATGTCGAGAATCTTTATCTGACAGACCTTTAAGTAATGAAAGTGCATCCACATGCAGCCTGAATATGGAATATGCCAACAGATGACATACTGCATTCAGAGTTATTTACACTGCGGAGTGGTTCGCCTGCAGATGAGTTATGTTGCCCAAACAGGGTTAAGCTACTCCAGTCGGTGTCAACGCACAGCGTGCCTCCGCTTGTGTGGGCACGCACGCGGAATGCGTGTGTGTTTGTGTGCAGTGTCCCCGGTCGCCAATGCATATGAATTATACATCCATATTCAAGCGCTGCCCCTCCGGTAGCGAAGCTTTAATCACCAACAGCCAGCGCCTCCGGTGATGAATGATTGATAGAAATGGGGCGAAAGAAGCCGGCTTTAACTCCGGCTTCAAAGACGGAGCGCCGCACGCTGCTTCACGGAGAGCGTGAGCAGATCCGTCAACGCCACCACAAACACGCGGCTGTTTGGCAGACGCACGCACACACACACACGCACACACACACACACACACACACACACAGAGACACAGACACACAAAATACACAAATGTATTTAAAAATCCTTCCAAATGAGGGAGAGAGAAGAGACGCTGGTGCAAGAGGACAAACTGTCTGCGATAAAAGGACGATAAACAGGACAAAAACTCCTCAGGGGGTGTGTGTGTGTGTGTGTGTGTGTGGGGGAGAGTTGGCGGGGAGATGCTACGTTAGGAGAGCACTTCAGATTGAGCCAAGCCAAGCAGGCGTGACAAACACCGACGTGCTCCCTTTTGCGTCCCACGGGGTATCGGTGTGTGGGTGAAAATGAAAAGAAGATTAAAAAAGCCTATATGCCGTAGATTTGTGCCTCATTAGGATTTGCCTAACATTATGTGTAGGACTTAATTACACCGCTGTAATCGCCTATTTGATTGGCAATTATCCACCGAGGTGCGAAATGCGATACCTACACCGAGACAGGCAGGAGAAAAGCCTGGTACCGAGGAGGGTGGGGGGTGTCAGCTTAGAGTTCGGCAGATATCCGTATATATATGTTTATAGGGGGGTTCTCGTGTGTGTGTGGAGTGCACGGAGCAGCGATGCTATCGCCATGCTATCGCTATCGTCAGTCAGGTGCCAAGCTTAGCGTCAGGCGGCTCGCTCCCTGAGAAGTATCTAAAGTGTGTGTGCGTGTGTGTGTGTGTGTGTGTGTGTGTGTGTGCATATCTCGAGCAGCGAGCTCCGTGACATGGGATAAGGAAAGAAAAGAAACATGCGTCTGAAAGAGGAAAGAGGGACTGGCAGCACAGTCTGTTCAGGTGATGCTCCTCTTAATCAGGTTGAACAGTCTCTTTTTTTCTGTGTGTGTGTGTGTGTGTGTGTGTGTGTGTGTGTGTGTGTGTGTGTGTGTGTGTGTGTTTGTGTGTGTGTGTTTGTTTGTGAGTGAGTGAGTGAGTGATTATTTTCCTCTCAGTGGAGTAGTGGACAGTTATGTCACATGGTGGAGAGAGAGGAAAATCAAAAATCATTGTCAGCTCGGCTTGTCTCAACCGTGTAGTTATTGTTGAAAGCCGGTTATTAAGATGTTTGAGGTGTCAGCCGCGCTCAGCGAGGAGAAGAAGCAGGAGGAGGAAGAGGAGGAGGAGGAATCTGGATACGGAAGATTGCAAGGAAGAAAGACGAGGAAACCGCAAGAGCCAAGAAGACAATTTATAAGAGAATGAAAGAAAGAAAAAAAAGCCGGTTAACAAAGCCATATGGCATTTTTTTCTTTCATATATATATATATATATATATATATATATATATATATAGCAAGTCAAACAGTAGTGGGAGGAGATTGTGTAATGAGAAAAACGAACGGACGCTGCGGGGAGATGGCGAAGGCAACACACCCCTAACAACGCGGGGCGTGTTGGCTCCCGATGCCATATGCTGGCACTGTGTTGCCAGTTTCCCCGCAAACCTACAGGTGATAACGCCATATGGGAGAGGCAGGTCGTTGCCAAGTTGGTGACCATCCCGCCAAAACCTCCCCCCCACCCCTCCTCTCCTGGCGTCAGAATTTGCTCATCGGTCCAAGCGCCATCCCTCAGAAGCTTTATACAGTAGCTCTAGATTTAGTTTTTTATCTTTTTTTGCTTGGTTTCTCAGATGTGGTTGCTGAGACACCAGCAAAAGAAGTGAGGAAAAACTCCCCCCGCTCTATATAGTCCGTGTCTGCGCTGCCTCTTTTTTTTTTTTTAAGACTTCACAGAGAGCTGCGTAACATCACAGTTTTTCCTCTTGTCACAAGCAGAGTCGATTTTAAGAAGCTTCTTCTGGCACGATTCTTTCCCCAGCCTGCCCCATTAGTGGCCGACTGTGCTGCCGGAGCCACACACACTGTGGCGTCGTCAAAAAAAGAAGAAAGAAATATATAAAGTTGGGACGGATCAATGATGTAAAAGAAGAAGAAGAAGAGAGGATCAATAGTCGGCTCATTTACTCAGGCCCTCTTTTTACGGCGTTGCTCTTTTTGTGAGGCCACACAGCAGCTCGGCGAGGCGTCGGCGGGCCACGGCGCTCGTAGGGCCTGGAAGTCTGGGAGCGCTGCGTGTAAACAGCGGGAGGGGCGGAGGCAGAGCAAATGCTAATTTGCACCCAGCCACACGTGAAATGAGCTCGAGATCTAACACCCCACCGCCGACCCCACCAACCCCACGAGCCGACAGCAGCGGCGGAGCGGCGAGCTACCCGCAGTGCGACCGCATACGGGGGGAAAGAAATTAAAAGATCCTCTGTGGCTGTCGGTGGGGCCCGAGCGCCTGTCTCTCTTCCTCACCCTGAGGATTCAACAGAGAGAGAGAGAGAGAGAGAGAGAGAGCGCTGCGAGGCGCCTTCTTGCCTTCTGCGTGCAGCAACGCTAGGTGAGGGATTACACACAACCCTGCATCTCTATTGCCAGGCAACAGAGGAATGTGAAACCAGACTGGCTCCTTCTTCTTCTTCTTCTTCTTCTTCTTCTTCTTCCTCCTCCTCCCGGTAACCCACGGGCACCAAATTTGCAAGTGCCAGATGTTCGGGGACTTATCAAAGCCTTGTCGATCACTTGCTGAGCATATTTTGGCATTCTTTATCCCTGCGTACCTGCAACGGGCGACTCAACACAGACCGAGTCAACAGCCTGCCCCCCCCTCCTCCCTCTCCCTATGGATATGACCTAGTTTGGGCCCTGACAAAAGGGGGCTCAAAGGGAGATGACGAGGGCTGGTGACACGGTATTCGGTCTACCTGATCCGTGCCCACCGAGCAAAGAGGTTGAATGCACATTTCTCCACCCCCCCCACCCCAGAAAGACACCTGGCAGTTGCTCGTGGCCAGAAGCACACAGCTGGCACTCGCCTCCTCTCCTGCTAAGCTTGCCGGCAGGCGTCTCTAGAACCCCGCCGTGACTGCAAGCTGGCAGTCGGCGCGACAACTTCACTGTACACGAAAAGCCCCGCGGCCTTTGGCGCGCGGCCCAGCCCCTATTACACCGATCCCAACAATGTCCGTCAGCATCTGGACCGTCGGGGGGTGAGAGCTGTAGCTTTTACTCAGCGCTCCATCCGCCGTCGCACACATTGTTTAGCTCTCACCTGGGCCACTCCACGGTACTCCTCCACGCACTCGGTGGAAGGAACTGAACGGAGCTTGAGAAACAAGCAGAGAGAGAACCTCAAGACAAAATAACTCCTGAAATCTGAAGGACGTCTTTTGAGAAAGAAAAAAATATGTATATATCATGGATTTCTTGTAGACTCAAAATCAAGTCGAGGGAAACCTGCAGACACGGAGCCGTGACTTTAACAAACAGCAGGAGGAGGACAATGTGGGGCCCCCGTGGCACGGGTCCTCATCTTTTGATCAGGAGGAGGATGGAGGGGAGGGAGGAGGGGCTCACCTGTGCACTGTCCAAAGTGTTGCACCGCGACGTCCTTGTCCTGCCTGCAGGCGATGGTCCTCAGCTGGCACTGGTCGGCGTAGGTCACCCCATCCGAGCCGCACACCTGCTCCACGGTGACAGAGACGGAGAGCGTTATGGGAGACGGGGAGACAACAAACTCCTCGGTTCCTTCCTGGAGGACGGGGACCCACCTTGGTTTTGTTTCTCTCGTCGCAGTCGGGCGGGGGGCACTCGCAGTGCGCCTGGTCGTTCACCTCGATGCAGGCGGCTCCGAAGCTGCACACCAGGTCGTCACATGACGCCGGGGCCTCGGGACCTGTGGGAGAAAAAAGGGGGAGGGGCGTTACACGTTTCGTACGGTCCCAAGCTCTCTGTGTTGCTGCTCTATGAATTCAGTTGAACTGCTATGAGATTGCTTTTTTTCAAAATCTATAACTAATAATAATGGAGCTAAAATAAAGTGTCTGAGTTTGTAACACGTCCACATGTATTATTAATAATAATAATAGTCCAGCTGATGTTTGACCGCTGTCGTCTTGCGGGTTGCCATGGTTCTGCCAGTGACTCGCGCCTCCTATAGCGCTCCATAACAATATGTGTTCACAATGTCTATTTTCTTTCATGGGTTGTCTATATTGTCTTCTTATTGAGTTATTTATGAGGTTATTCTGCACACGCTCTTCTATTCTCTCTTCCTGAGGTTTTCTTCCATTTTTCTTCTTCTTTTGTGCATGTCTGTCTGTGTGTGTGTGTGTGTGTGTTGGGGGGGGGTCCTTATCTGCTGCGACAGTCAAATGGCAGTCTGGTGTCGTATGCTGTACAGATTGTGAAGCCCGCTGAGGCTCATTTGTTATTCGTGATATTGGGCTATATCAATAACATTGACTCGACTTGCTGCTTCAAAGCTGTCGGATGTTCGCATGAATAAAAACAATCTCTTCACACCTGGTTTAATGACCGTGACACAGACCCCCCCCCCCCCCCCCCTCCACCTCGCGCCCTCGCCCTGGTTGATTATAAAACGTGTGTGTTCCATTACCCTGTGCGTTTCTTTCTCTCCTCTAAGTGCCTGACCTGTTTTTAGTGTCTTTCCAACCACAGTTGTGCAGCAGGTAATGTGAAAACCATCCAGTTACCTGAGCGCCGTCACACAGTGTGAATTATTCATACGTTCGTAGACCACAGCATTTTTTCACCCAAACTGCCTTACTGTTGTTATTCAAAAATAAATAAAAAAGTTCCGTAAAGCTTTTTTTTCTCCTGCCTCCACAGATCTCTCCCGAAAGCCCACCAAAGGAGCGTTTGAAGCCTTGGAAGTTGCCGCGGCATGAGCCTGCAGCCGGAGGGAGCCCGACCGTCCACCTGCCGGGCGCCGAGTGTGAGGGGTCTTTGCATTGTTGCAACATCACGGAGGCTCAGAGTACCCCCCCTCTAGCCCGTCCCTGGGCTCCTGCTTTCATGCGCCACCACTTCTCAACACCTCGTCTTTTCATCCAGCCGGGGTGTGTGTGTGTGTGTGTGTGTGTGTGTGTGTGTGTGTGCCGCACCACTGTGCCGGGACTGCCGGCTTCATTAAGCTCTTGACTTCCAGTCGATATCTGATGGTGCATCTTAATCAAGAAGCTGCAGGCCCCCGCAGCAGGAGCTAACCTTTCCCTCAACCGGCTTTTGAGCTTGTGCAATCACTACGGGTTGTTTCCGTTATTTATCCAAGTATAAACATACGGCGTGAAAATGTAATCTATAAACTAAAGGGCGATGTGTCGCGGCACACGTCGTTCGCGCACTCCGGTATCTTCCAAATCTGTCCTGCCCGAAGGCCGCCTCTCTCTCTGTGCCAATAAACCGGGTGCATGTGAGGAGACAGAGAAAGAAGGCGCTGCTACGGGGATCAGACGGGCGGCGGCGTGCAAACACTTGAAAATGACAAGGGAGAAGTGTGTGTGTGTGTGTGTGTGTGTGTGTTTATGAGGCTCATTAACGCTCCACCGGTGGCCCTGGTACTCTCCCTCATTACCTTTGTCGCAGCCATTCATGCCCATCTTGCTTCCGTCTGGACACACGTTGCACTTCATGCCCTTCGCCCCCGTCTTGCAGGAGCACAGGCCCGACATCTGCTCGCAGTCATCCCGGACCGAGCCTGTGGCGTCGCAGTTGCACGCTGCCGTGGAGATGTAAAAAAGAAGGTAAGTACCAGTTAGGGACTATGAGAGGAAAAGGGGATGAGACTGGCTGGGTTTTCTACAGTGTCCACAGTGTGTTTGAGGCCACCGTTGGCTCTGAACTTTGCGTCAGATACATCCGTGTCTTAAAAGAGGCAAGGGGTTGTGAAAGGTTCACCCAGCCTTGGGGGTCACAGAGGGAGGAGGAGGAGGAGTGCGTAATACAAACTCAAGAAAACAACCCCAGGGAAGGACAGCAACCCCATCATGTTCCTAGAATCAATGATGTGGTTTTATTTTCTCCTCCTCTCCTGCTTGATCTGGTTTTGGTGTGCAGTCGGTGTGTCGTCGGTTTGCTGCGGGTAAACCTTGTTAAGGTCAGGCCACGGGTGAAGCACCTGCACACTTCCTGCTGTTGACTGAAAATGCTCTCTGTGGCGCCGGGAGGGCGTGTCCTACGACACCCCTCGGCGGCGGGACACGAGCCGGTCACCATATTGCATTACACCAAGACAAACAAGGCGGGTCGTAACCCCGTTCTCCACTTGAATACAAATGAAAACGGTTCGCTCGATACAGGTTTGACGGGGCGAAAGGAAACGGCGGAATTTTCTTCCTTTAAACCCTTAATAGTTTAGCTGAACATGTTTTAGCCGGCGGTAGTAGGTTTTCTGCTTCTACAATTGAATTCAATTCAGGGAGAAATCTCTCTCTCACACCTCCAGAGAAATCTATCCATGCAGATTTGGTTTTGTGTGTCTGGATTGTGAGATGTCTGTCTCAAAAGGTCCCAAAGCAATGAGTTTCTCTGACCTTTTAAACACCATAGAACCATATATGGTTCTTTTTTTTTGTATTGCAAAGAAAACATATAAATCACAAGAAAATATATTGATGTTGCACATTAAACATCAAAGCCTTTGCTACAAGAATCAGGAAGCCATTTAACAAAAAACTCAAACAGAAAGAAAGATAATCATAAAAGTATAAAAGGTATTTGTTTTTTACTGTGTTCTCACCTGCATTCTCTCTGTACTAAACCCTCTCTAACTTTGTTCTGCTTAACTTTTTCAAAGTCAAACTTTGCAGAGATAATGTTCACATATTGTGTTATGATTTGGGAGAGCTTTAGACCTTACGAATGCATCATTTCAAATAAATAATCATCCTGAAAGTGATTTTTTTCTAGGCGGACCTGAAAACTTTTAATCTTTGGTGTGTCATATTTATTTACTCTTAACCAGTAACATATAGACTGATATTTACACATCTGAACAAAATCTCACATTATTCTTGTTTATTATAACACCAAAAGTATTCAAATAGCCCTAGTGGTTGCAGAGATACACCCTTTTAAGTTTGGGTATGACATTTTCGAGCAGAAGCCTAAAAATAGCTTGGTGCTGAACGGCCAGTAGTTTTAAAAGGGACTTGTTAGAAAGTAGTCTCTGACCACAGAGAGATCTGTGAACTATCTGAGGAACCAGGACATTGTGTTTTTCGGGACAGACACAGTGCTGTCGCAGTGCGTTAGACCAGGAAAAGGGATCTCTCCTCTGCTGTTCTTCCTCAGGTTTGTCCCCTTTTTTTGTGGATGGTAAAGTCGCCCTGAAGCAAACCGATTTGGGGTTTTATTGGGCTAGACAAATAATAAAAACCACAACCCTGTGCTAGACTAGGAACCACTTGAAGTAAGAAAATATGTTTTATAATTTGCATGAACTGACTGGAAAGAACGTTTAAGGATGTCATAAGAAACAAAAAAAACATTATAAATAAAAAACCTAAATACAAATGACAAATGACGTGGAACAGTGAAGGACAGGTGCATTCGCCCCGCCGGGCGCCGGCACAAAGAAGAAGAAGATTCCTTACGCGTGCAGCCGCTCATGTTCTCCGTCACGATGCCACGGAAGTTCCAGAAGCCCGGCTCGCAGCGGTCGCACTTCTGTCCCCCGACACCCGGCTTGCAGGAGCACTGGCCCGTGGCCGGGTCGCACGTCCCCTTGTAGGAGCCGTAGTTATTACACTGACAGGTACCTGAGGAGGACATTGAGCGACATTGAGCGACAATTTCCACTCTGCAACGCGTACAAGGGTTTGTGCCTTTTTTCCTTCTAACTTTGAAAAAAAGACCCTCTTATACACATAACCCACCACAGCTGAATTCTGCTAACTACGGCGGAAAGATTTATGCTGGGCTCAGATGTTGGGTAAGCCCTATTCCACAAATATTTAAAAAAGGTGGATAAAGTGTGCTTAGGTGAGTTTCCCCTTTACTAAATCTCTATATCTTTATTTCTAAGTCTGCATTTTTCTCCATCCATACTGTGTCCCCTCGGCTTGATGAGGCACTTCCCCCGTCTGCGCGCTATCGTTCGCCAAGATCGTCGGAGGAAGAGATTTTTCCCGTTGATAAGGCGCAACATTATCATAATTATTCCTCAGATTAAGATGAAACGTTCTCAGCTCTGCAACGTTGGTACCATAATTGCAGTCAAGGACAATAAGTCCCATATGCTGAAATCGCCTGATAGTATCGAAAGTTTTTTCTGTGCGTGTGCACACAACAAAACTCATATCACATGGACTAAGGGACTTACTGGGACATCCGGCCAGTCCGACTCCCAGGGCAGCCGTCACGTTGTCGTGGCAGCAGCCGTACACGGACAGACCGCAGTGCTGGGGGGGCGTCGGCTCCGGCAGCGATGTGGCTGAAACTGCTGATGGCGTGAAAGAAAAGGGGGCGATGGAACAGGGAGAGAAAGAAGAACAACATTTAAGTGATTGCAGTTGGGTGGAGGTTTGGATGTGTGGGGGAATTAGACAACATAATCTCCAAGCAACCATGTAACTTTTTCTTGCCAACAATGAGATTGGCTTGAGGGGGCAGAGGTGGAGAGGCTGGCAGCCGGCTTCAAGATAACAATTCTATTTATTACTTTCTCCACAATGGAGAATCAGGAGGGGCCGACGGGGGGGGATGATGCTATTTCCTCCAGTGGAAAACAAACAATGGCGTTGCCGGCGAATGTGCGAACAGCTGACATTTACCACCTACGAGGAGGCATGTTCTCGTCATTTGTTATTGTCTAATGTTACGGAATTGCACTGCCGCCCTACAACCTTCCAAAACAAACAAATAAATAAAAAGAAAAGAAAGCCTCGCTGCATAATGTGAAGGAATGTGCCAGGCAGTTTCTGCCCGTGCGCGGCGCAGAGCTCCTTTGTCCGAGGATGCACCGGCCTTCAAACTAGTGCGACAGCTCCGAATAAAGAACTACGTTCAACAGAATGGGAAAAAAAGATGAAAAAAACTGGCGCTTCTCCAGAAATCGGGAGAAGAAACAAGAACACATGCAGTGAGAGGAATAAAGAGGGGTTTGTTTCATGGCCGAGGCGGAAATAGAATTGTTCAAATTCTCTCCGGGCTTTGGGGTGAAAAGTAAAGTTGTAGAGATAGAAAGCAGAAATCTCCCCCTCTCTCTCTCTCTCTCTCTCTTTCTCTCTCTCTCTATTCTCCTCCCGATCTCCTTTTTCCTGTGTTGCTCATTTACAGTTTGGAGGCTGGAGATACCGGGGCCATAAATCATGCTGTTACTGGTGTGGATATGAGCCTCAGCCTAATGGTGATGACTCGCCCTGCTCTTTTTCCAGTGCTTTCCCACTCCAGAGATGGGCTTTGGACACACTTCATTTAACTTGCCACTTTCCAGCGCCCCGCTCGGCTATCTGTGCAGAGCCTATTAGGACAGGGGGAACTTTTAATTTCATATGTTCTTCCACCCTTCAAGGGTTTTTTCTTTCTTTTTTCCTCTTCAGTGGCCATTGCACAATGCGGCTCGCTGTGACGCTCGATATCACCCTCTCACATTCTGTGCATTCTCCCGCCGCAGCGATTGTCGCTCGCCTTTGACATTCTCGCCGGGGTTTTTTCCTTTTTCTTTTTTTCTCGTTTAGTAAAACCAATAAGTGTTTTCTTTCGATTTTACTGAAATTCCTGCCCCAGACGTGAGCACAGACAGGGTGGTTTGAAAATACCATCACAGGCAAAAACTTCACGAATGTGCACGCAGCAGATGATACTCGTTGACGCCGTATGCAAAAGAGGTACGTTTTTTTTCATAATCAGAATCAAGGTTGCTTTCATGCGCAGCTAGCGGGGAGCTGGCATGTTTTGATAAGTTTCTACAGCTGAGGTCAAATGAAGTTTCTCCCTACATAGCTAATGTGGAGGGCAGTGAAATTCCCCAAGATCTGAGTTTTTCCATTTGCCATTTGAGAGGAGAGCCCAGAGCTCTCGCACCCACAGAGGGCTCTTCAAAAAAAAAAAGAGGAAAAAGAGGATTGATTATCCACGGATGGTCGAGAGGCGTGACAGTCAGTGCCCAAGGAGGCCAGCTTAGGGAAGGGGAAGAATCTGCAGGGATATGTGTGAAAACACTGTCTCGCCCTCCCTTCAACTCTCTCCATCCTCCTTCTATTTTACGGCCACGGGGGTGGGGGTGTCGAAACCGTCTGGAATGATCACACGAAATCCCCTCAGAGTGCCGTTTGCGCTCTGAGGGGACGAGGGCTAACCGTTGCTACTTAGCCTCGGATCTGACGACTATCCTGGATGGATAAATGGCATCCATTTACATTCAGAGAGAGAGAGAGAGAGAGAGAGAGAGAGAGAGAGAGAGAGGTGGGGGCAAAGTGGGTTAAGAAGCAAGCTTGTGTTTTATATTGTCAGAACGTCCGGGGGTGGTGGAGGGGGGGCGGGCAGTGTAAGCCATCATTATCGCTATCAGCTCGATCCATACATGTGCCCGGGAGAAAGATTCTCATCTCTGCAGCCCCCAGAGGGAACGCTCGACGCCCTTTTCCAGATATGAACGAGAGCCCCGCTGAAAAGCCTCGAGCGTGTTGGGTCGACGTTTGTCTGAGCAAAAACACACACGTCGCATTTAACCCTGACCGTCTTCATTTCTTGCGGTCGGAATTGTATTCCAACGACAGACTATTACTGCCCCCAGTTAATGGATGGAATGAGTGGAGAGATGGGATGTCGATGACAATGAGTCTTGGCGAGTGTGCTTCTGCCCACTGCAAATTACATTAAGGTCTGAGTGGTGTAATGTACCGACCTGCACAGGGTCCCTGGTTCTGAATCAATACGTGCTCTTGTTTCTCACATCTGGCCTTCTTCAGCTGGCACTCGTTGCTGTAATTCTTTCCATCGGAGCCACAGACCTACAGAAGGGATCACAGAAAGTTGGGTGTTACATACGATGACGGGTCACGGCCTTCTTCAGCCGATAAGTCTGCTTCAGCCCGTTGTGACTTGACCTACGAACGGAGCTTTGGCTATGTGCAGGCGGCAACTTCCGGCTCTGGAAAGTGAGGCCAAAGTGCCTTTAACTAGTTCAAAAAGTCTGAGTGTATAGAAGTCTATGAGAAAATTATCCTACGTCTCCCATGATTTATTCCCAGTAAACATTGTAAACATGAGTTTATGGTCTCAATCTCTAGTTTCAACACAAGAGCTGTGTTGACCGCACTAATGCGTCTTAGTATTGTCAATAATAGTGTTAAACAAACCAAACGTGAGCTATTTATTTTGTATTTTCTCGTATTGAGTTTTTGCCACTCCATAATGCCTTGGGTGTTTTTACACATAGCCTAATCTTGTCAGGAACTCAGTGAACCCAGTGCATTTATTATATTTAAAAAACTTCTTATATTTGCACATTGTGGCAATTTGCTTCTTTTTTTTATATTAAAGAAAAAGTCTGATGAGTAACAGGAGGCGAGATCTAGCCAACAAGGAGTGCTTCCTCGTGGGAATGATGTGCAACCATCCCCGGTGAACTGTGGAGATGCAGCTCTCGCGGGTCTGCTGTAAATGTGGCGGCCGTACCGGGTTGTGTGGCACACTGTGGCAGGTGAAGTCACAGACGCAGCGGTCGTCCTCCGCGTCCTCGTCCCACGAGCCTCCGAACATGCGACAGCGGTCCTGCTCGCAGCTCTCCGCGCCCGAGCCCGATCCTCCTGAGCCGCAGTCTGCGTGACAAAACACACATCAATACAACACACGGAGGGAGACAGGGTCCTACTTTTGTTTCTCTTTCAGTTAAGGCTACATTTACACACGAGGATGCGCCACAAAGTGAGGATAATCTTCATTTCCCTCGGGGGGGGGGGGGAGGAGAACCAGAGGCGCTGCTGGTAGTGCAAGATAATGACCAACTGTAGTGAGGGAAAGAGATTGACTAAATAAATTAGACGCAACATCTCCGCACCACCAGCGAGGCATCCTTTTCATTTCAATTAAATCAGAGACAAAAAAGGGGGAGCGAATTATTAACTCTGGCCTCCAAGTGTGCAGAGAGAATCAGTGGCAGGGCCTGCTTTATGGTCGCCTGCCTCCCGATATGAGAATACAACTAATTGCAAAGTGTTGAAGTAAAAATCTAATTATCGCCTGAGACTTGAAAGAAAGTTATCCCGGCAACTCTTTCACTGTGACCCTGGAAGGCCTTTTATTTTTTTATTTTTTTTAAAGTGCACTTCTCTGGATCCAATCAAGTTAGTACGTTTCTGGTAAAAAAAAAAAAAGAGGTTGCGAAGCCAAACGAAGTCTAACAATCACTGGGGTTTGCCTTAGCACATGGTAAAGGAATGTTAGCACAAGGTAAGTGACCGTTAGCACAAGGTAAGTGACTGTTAGCACAAGGTAAGTGACCGTTAGCACAAGGTAAGTGAATGTTAGCACAAGGTAAGTGACTGTTAGCACAAGGTAAGTGACTGTTAGCACAAGGTAAGTGACCGTTAGCACAAGGTAAGTGACTGTTAGCACAAGGTAAGTGAATGTTAGCACAAGGTAAGTGAATGTTAGCACAAGGTAAGTGACCGTTAGCACAAGGTAAGTGACTGTTAGCACAAGGTAAGTGACTGTTAGCACAAGGTAAGTGACTGTTAGCACAAGGTAAGTGACCGTTAGCACAAGGTAAGTGAATGTTAGCACAAGGTAAGTGACTGTTAGCACAAGGTAATTGACTGTTAGCACAAGGTAAGTGACTGTTAGCACAAGGTAAGTGACTGTTAGCACAAGGTAAAGGAACGTTAGCACAAGGGTAAGCAATCCGAACACAAAGGGGAACCGTAACCAGCGGGACCGTTTGGAGCTTCACTCGTGCAAAAATAAATCTCTGTGCTTTTGCTGAGTGCAGGTGGCAGACAGGGACGGGGACGGGGGGATCCGGCTTTTGAAGCTGCAAACTTCACCTCCGGTGGAACTCCGGGGGGAGGTTAGGCACGACGCGTGCGAAAGCAGGGAATGAAGGCATCGGCGCGGCAGATAGAGAGAGAATGTCAGACAGAGCGAGAAGCAACCCGTGGGCTGGCGGGAAATTCATTTGAAAATAATCTGTTATTCAAGAATTTAAAAAAAGGAATGCAGTCCATTAAAAGCTCCCAGTGCAGATGAGAGACTCAGAAGAAGAAAAAAAACATCAGATAATCAAGGTGTTATTTCTTCTCCCCGTCTGTATTGATGCAACGCCTCTAATGGTGGAATCAATGCTGTAGTGATGGAAGTGCCACTTAGCATAACCCCAATCTTCTAAAGTAGATTATGGAGCAGGTCACAGTGCAGTGGGGGGGGGGCTGTTCTTTGATATGGGTCGTCAGCAATGGGCTGTGACAGCTTGCGAGTGCGTCGATACAGCGGTTGGGCCTCCTCTTCATTAGCAGTGGAGCCCGGAGCTTTGTGTCGAGGGCTGGCGTCCCCCGCAGACATCAGGACTCGTTAGGGACTCGCTCCGTCTCCGGCAGAACCCCAGTCGTGGTTAAACAGGACATATTTCTGTGACGGGGCTCACGATACCTGCCAATATCGCAGGTATCTTTAAAAAGGTTCTTCAGGTGTCATCTGAGGAACGAGGTAGTAGCCCGCTCATGGGACGGATCGGAGGAATGAGGGAACGATAAGAGCTGGGCAGCTACGTGTATCTGTGTACTGTACGCCAGCTCAGCAAAGACACCGGGGAAAGGGAACGGCAGGAGTAGCCAATTCATATTCCGCTCAGGCTCCCTGACAGAGGCGAGATAAATAAATAAAAGGAGTAAGACATTAGAATGGAATAAATAAAAGTGAAGCGCGAAGAAGGGGGGGGTCCTAATTAGCTAGTGGTCTTTGAAGTGCTCGCCACCCGCGCGCTGCCTGTGAACCTTTCAATTAATACATCCCCAGCTACGATGGCTCCATCAGCTATTCTCTCTGCACTGCCCATCCGTTGCGTTTTACTCAGTCACGTCAGAAAGCACAGTCTATTTAGGGAGGGAGCTCCATTAAGGAGACGGAATACAGCGGCGGAGAGGAGAGAGGGAAGTGAATAACATTAGGAATAATGTCTGAGGAAGACAGACAGAGAGAGAGAGAGAAAGAAAGAAAGAAAACATTACAATGATACAAGAAAGTTAATAAAAGGGGGACGTGTGAGAAGCAGCTTGAAGACGTTTGGTCGAGCGAATCCGTCGCTTCTGCGCCTGGCGGCTCCGGGAGGTGACCCGATATCGTTGCGGTACCTTCTTCTCTTTTTTTTGGGGTACATTCTTGCTGGCGAACCTTTTGTTTTTCGCTCCGTCTATCAGCCGCCCGCACGGCTCAACGCTGTTGACGGGTTGTGACAGCCGTGTTAGTCCAAATAAAGCTCCTCGAGGCGGGGAGGGATGGAGCGCCACGCCCCGTGGAGGAGGCGAGAAGGGATGGGGCGTTTTGGAGCGTTATTGACCGCCGCGCGATGCCGCCCTCATAATCCTGTTTATTAAACGTCTAGTCAATTAAACCCGTCGGTGATGCACTGCACTCCGCCGCCACTTTGTCAGTGTC
Organism: Myoxocephalus aenaeus; assembly: GCA_038501785.1. Classification (NCBI taxonomy): domain Eukaryota; kingdom Metazoa; phylum Chordata; class Actinopteri; order Perciformes; family Cottidae; genus Myoxocephalus; species Myoxocephalus aenaeus. Next base: position 6,510,932 of record JBAMJR010000040.1, on the reverse strand, counting down.
GGCAAAAAGAAGCTGAGGCCCGGCCTACCCGAGTGTGAAATTAAACAGGTGATAAATTTCCCTGTATGGCCGACAGTGGGAACACTGTCATTTTTCATTACTGTTAAAACAAAAAGGCGGAAGAAAACAAGTTTCATTTTTATGCTCCCCTCTCCACAGCAAGACTAATGAGGGTGGTGTTTAAGTCAGGTCTGCGTGAGCGAATAAATCACATGATCACTTCCTCTCCAGGGCTTATCTTAGATGTGATGTATGGAGTAGTGGGTGGTGATGTAGAGCTTTGCCGCTGTCTACAAACAGAGCCAGAAAATACTCAGTCTTCGGTCTCGTTTATTGTGGCAGACTGCTGTTAATACACAATATATGCTCTCAACTTTGCCAAAGCCTAGCACAGGTACATCAAGGTGGCAGAGAAAGCATCCCAAAGCCAAAAACACACAGGTATAGGGGGAAGAAGAGGGGGAAGAAGAAAAAAAACTGAAACTTGGTTTTGATCGTTTTTCCAATGACACTAGACTTCCTGGAGAGGGTCCGGGTCAGATTTTGAGGGGACAGAGGCCGCGGATTTTCGTCCCAATCTGTGAGTGGCGGCGGCCCTTTTGTCGAGAGGCACAATTTTTCCGATGGAGAGGAGCGCAAAATAAAGAGAGAGGGACATGAGTGGGTGGGATTGGCGTGGAGCGATGGGGAGAAAAGAGAGATGGGGGGAATAAAGGATTCTATTGTGTAAACCTGATGGTTTGCTCTGAATCAAAAAAATAGAGGATGTTCAGCAGCGGCATAAGAGAGAGAGAGAGAGAGAGAGAGAGAGAATGAAAAAATACAGCAATGCCCTTGGGGAGATGGGTGAGAGACGTTTTGCCTGATACAAGACAACCAACAGGAATAGGACAGAGTGTGTGTGTGTGTGTGTGTGTGTGTGTGTGTGTGTGTGTGTGTGTGTGGTCAGGTCTGCATACAGTTTCACATTTCTTCCAAAAAAGGTCACTCGTCTCAGTCAATGAAATGATGTTAAATCGACCACAAGGAGCTTTGGCGGCGCGATCCGCCTCGAAGGCCCTGGGCCAATACGGTAGATAATGGTAGAAAAAAATAAGACAAAAAAAGGAAGACCAAAAAAAAGAAAACCCCTCTGGCTAGCAATCACACTGAAAGAGGATTCCTCTCATCTCTATTTGCTCTGTCCTCCATCTACCCTCTCTTTTTTTCCCTTCTCTCCAGCCATCCCTCCTGCTGGCAGGTGTAATCTGCTCCCCTTCACACCTTGTCAGAGGGCGACTGCGCTCGCTGTGACGACCCACGGAGGGGGAGGGGGTCCAGAGTCGTCCCCCGAGCGAGACGGGGCGAGGCGGGCCCGCGGTGCCCTGCCTCGGTCGGCCTGTCAGCGCAGATGGAGATGTGATTTGCGCGGTGAATTAGATCTCATTTATGGAGTGTGCGGGGCGTGGAAACCGGCGACACTCGCGTCAAGGGCCATCGGCCACACACTTAGAAGCGTAATTGAAAGGAAGGGGACTCGATAAAAATGTGTACCCGGTAAATTCTGTGATGAAAGTCGGGCGGCAAACAAACAACGCTGGCCCCCCCGATGAAAGCAGATACGTTTAACACAGAGGGCTATTTTAATATTAATATACCAGCAAAAAAAACATTATATTAATGCTCTGAATGCTGTTCTCATTCTTTTGTTGTTGTTGTTGTTGTTGTTGTTGTCTTAAAATACTTTTATTGTCATTGCAGGAAGTGTTGGGTTTCCCCGATAGTAGCTTAACACTGAATAAAAAGTAGGACCCGCGATAATCCAACAAGTAAAAGTAAAATGGGGGGAATATCCATAAACGACTAAAAGCAGCTACATCAAATAAGAGAAGAAGCAAAGGGAGGCTTCATACATATCATACAATATATATATATATATATATATATATATATATATATATATATATATATATATATAGGCTCAATTACAAATAAAAGGTTTGCCTCTAATATGAGTCTGCCTGCAGGTGAGGCTGACAAAGACGCTGGCGAGCATTTGAGAATTTACGGTTGCAAGAGAACAGATTAGACAGAACCTAATTACCCAGAAGTCCTTTCTGTTGCGGGGTTATGTTTGACGGACATGCAGCACGACTTTCTCTGCCCGCCGTGCGTGCCGTGTCAGCCTGTTGGTGCGCTTATTAAAAACCCACACATGACTGGATGCTGTGCCACAGGTCAGGCTGATAAAAGATAATTACGCCATTTCAATGGCCGCCGACTGGTTTGCATAATCACACCGTTTCAAAAGGTCCACGTCTTCCTACCTTCATCGCAGCTGCCGGGCTTCGCCGCCTCGATTCTCCTCCTCTGCATGCAGGAGGACGTGCGGAGTTCACACTCGTTGTCGTAGGTGGTGCCGTCGCTGCCGCACACCGGGGAGAAGGCCTCGCCGGAGCACTGCGGGCACTCGCACTTGTTCTGGACGCACCGGGCCCCCCAGCCGCAAACAGTGCTGCCGCATGTTTCTAAAAAAAAAAAAATCAGACACCGATGAGTCAATGCAGAAGAAATTAATAAAAATGTATTTCACTCACAAACGAGCTTGCAGTGGATCTCTAAATTAGATTTTTGAGTACTTTCCAGATTGCAATGCATGCCGCTTCCTCTTGCAATACATCCCCTCTCCATCTGTCAAACTTTGTTTCAAATATAAACTGCCTGCCTGCCTGCCTGCGGCTGTACGGGGGGTCCCTGCCAAGCTATACTTTTATTGAATTGATTGCTCGTGGGGGGAGAAAAAAAAGAGAGCTCCATACATCTTTGCTGGGTTTTACCCGTGGATGTCGTGCACCCGCGAGCGTGCCAAGGACCCTGGTTTCGGTACGGATGCATGCATCACTTACTGCACTCTCCCTGGCTGACCACTCGGAGGTCCATCTGTTGCTGGCAGGCCCGCACGTGCAGCTCACACTCGCTGCCGTAGGTGCCGCCGTCGCTGCCGCACACGGCCTGGTGGGAGTCCACGCACTCCGATGCGCACACGCACTGCCCGCTCTGGGCATCACAGATCGCCCCGAAGGAGCAGTTGGCACAAGCCTCATCTAGATGGAGAAAAGAGAGGAAGGGCACCAATAAATACAGAGCATTTTTTTGAAAATATTAGGAGCCTTTTTTTGTATATATATACTGTATATATTCTGCCGTGTGGTAGATTGTCACAAGTTATTAATCCACAATCACATCGCCGGCACATTTTATATTGATCATGCTTACTTTTTCGACGATGGATGTTAAAAGTTGCAAAGGAATCTTTTTTTTTTTGTTGCCTGACACGTCCTCAGCTCTGCAATGCTAATCGTGTCTGCTGCTCGTCACATTCATTTGTATGCACGTTTGTAGTCGGCATTAATTAAGGCGGCGTCCATCAAGACGATGCTACCGAGGCATAAGGACAGCGCTCACGTGCTATTTACAGATGCAGCGATCACATATTTTGTCACAATTTTTCCTGTTTATTAACATTCATCAGCGTGAACAACAGCCATTAAACAATTAATCGGTAAAAATGAGCTGTTGTCTTTTCTCTGACACGCTGTGCTGCAGACAGCTGGCGTGGAGCTCAATGAGGCGCTGCTGCAGCAGAGATAAAGTTTCCATGTGTAGAGAAACTTTATAGAAGTCCACCTGAGAGAGACTCAATTGATTTGCACCACCTTCCAAAAGGTGAAAGAAACCAAGACATGAAATTCCTGAAGAAAAAATGAACTCTCCATACAGATGGAATTCTACCGAGAAGCAGATCTGAGGAGGCGGATAAAAAAAAAAAAGGTGCCAAACTGATGAAAGTTCCCAGGAGCACAGCGAGGCTCCATCACTGAAGACGTTTAGAACCACCACCGGAAAAAATACAAAACGACACTTTCCAGAGCTGGAGACTGAATAAACTGGACACAAAGAGCTTCGGAAATTCGACAGCAAAAAATAGGAGAGTCTGCCAGAGGGACCGCCAGAGGGACCGCCATCTCTGCAGCACTCCATCAGTCAGGACATTACGAGAGAGCAGAGTCAGAGCTGAAGCAGCTCCTGATGGACGGACACACACACACACACACACACACACACACACACACACACACACACACACACACACACACACACACACACACACACGACAGCCTGGCTTGAGTTTGCCAATCGACACTTAAAGGACTCTGAAAGCATGAAGGAAACGATTCTCCGGTCTGATGAGACAAGAATTGAACTATTTGGCCCGAATACCTATACCCTATACCTCGCTGTTTATCCAGCGACAGCCAAGATGCCGCCATCCCCGTGGGGGAGGGGGGTGCTCCTGAGCGGCAGTCACTGGGACAGCCATGAGTGAGCGAAGCCGCACTTTTTCCTGCTTGTGTTTCTCACTTTGTTAGGGGTTGTCGCACGTATCTGCTTATTATTGCTTTTTTTCCTGCGCACTTCAAAACCGAATCAGGCAGATGATATCTGTATTTCCCATCGACAAAAAGACGGCGTCGAGGCACCCAGAAGGCCTTAGGGAGCTTTCGAGAGTTCCCTTATTAGTTTGAGGATTCACTCGGATCATCTCTTGAGAAATTGCCCGCTGCTTCTGAAAGGCAGGATCCGATGTGTTCAGGGTACCGACTGATGTCACACGAGGGGGTTTCGGGGGAGGAGGGGCTGGAAACAAACGAGCAGGCCGCGTACGCACAGGCAGGGCGAGCGGCAGATGCGCTTTCCCCTCTGACACCAATTACACCTGGAGGATTGCATTAGCGCAGCTCGCTATCACATTCAATTAGGAGGCCAGGCTAATAACCGCCGCTGATTCGCCGCTAATTGAGAGAGGCCGGCTCGCTGGAACCTATCCACGTTATTTCATCTGTCTGTTGCTCTTTAGGAGTCTTCGGCTCTCTTCAGCTCTCCAGCCAGTGCCAGCATGTGGCTCCTTTTCTTTAGTTTGTGAACTGGATGTGGCCACGCGGCGCATTATTGCCCGTTAGGGGCTACAAGACAGACTATTCCTCTGCACACGATAAGAATGTTTGTTTTTTCCTGAATTTGGAGTGAAAGGAACTGCGCTGGCCACCCGGCACTTTTGGGATTGATTGGAACGCCGAATGCAAACCAGGCCTCAGCGTCAGCCAATGCGCTTGTTTGCAAATCCCCGCAGCCAGAGTCCACCGCACTGGAGGTTGTTATTGCTGCATGTTAATGCCCAGGGTGTCGGGGGGCGTAAAACATTCACATACCAGTCTAACGCTGGCGTGCTGATATTTACTTTAAGATCAATAATCTTTTTACTCTGACTAAATTATAATCTGCCGTCAGAGAGCCGGCTTTGATCCTTCTATCCAGACACTGCAAGAGGGTTTGGACTGAAGGTTTTTAGCACACAAAAACATGAAGAGGCTGTGATGGGTTTTTTCCGTGCGACGAATATAAATAAACATAAAATATATAAAAAAATGGGGGTTTTCCGTGGTCGGCTCCGGCAGCTATAAGTCGGGAAGTGGCAGTGTCGAGTGTTGTCCTTTTATCAGGCCTCGTGTTCTGATAGCAGCCGCGCTTCTTTATCTGCTGCTGCCCCTCGCACCTGGCTCTCCACGCTGCCTGACACTCCAGACAACATGCATCGCATAAACAGAAAGAGGAGGGAGCTTTGGTTCAAAGCCGCCGGGGGAGCAGGGGAAAGGATTGTCGCCATTACCCGGTAATGTTAAGCCGTCCACTCTCCGCCATCTCAGATTCAGTCATCTCCAAAGTCTGTCATCACTAATTATGAGTTTTCAGTGACAAATAGGCCATTTCCTTTTCTGAGGCGGAAAACTTCACAACCGTGAAATGTTCAGACAGCTCAAAAGTCTCGGCAAAAGGCTCGGCATTACGACATTAGCCCACTGGAACCTGGGATCTCTATCTCGTTTGAATTTACTTTCATGTCTGCCAATGCGAGAACCTCTCCAGTCTGGAAAAAAAAAAATAACTGTCCAAGATCAAAGTAAGGTATCGTAAGATCTTCTCACAACCGGTCTAATACAAATTCTGATACAAGATTCGGTCCCACTGCACCAAACGCGACCCGCCGGATCTCAGCCCAGCCGCCGATAGCCATCCACTCATTCGCACATCCATATTCCAGACCAAACTTTTATCTTTTGTTGAGGCCCTTTGCTCGAACTCCGTCAAGGTCCCCTTGCGGCCCCCTCTGGACCCAGAGTCGGGGACTGCTGATTGATTGTTTCTTGCGCCGTGACGGCTTCTCCCGCTTGGTGTTTGGCGGCAGCTTGGAGTGAGAAATAGGGAAATAGGGGCAGGCTAGTGGAAAACAGTGTGGCCTTGAAAGCGTGGAGGATTGAGTCATTGAGGGAGGGGGGGGGGGAATACATGAAACAAAGACCCTCCAGCTCTGCAGCATTTTGTTGATATCCTCCTCGCCGGGGAGAAAAAAACAACCTGAATAGCGGCGGCGGCGGCGGAGGGGGGGGGGGGCCAGTGTTACCTCAAGATTAAGCAGAAAGAAGTAGGCTGGTTTATGATTTGAAGGCTTGTGAACATGCCTGGGTGATAACAACCCCCCCGTCGATCTGCCTGCCTGCCCGGTACACTATTAAGTCCGCCGCCTCGCTTGCTCTGCTCCTCCTCGTCGTATTTACTTCCATCTCCTCCCTCCCTCCCCGCGTTTATTACTTCCCCTGCCCTCTTTACACCGCCTCACTCCGACCACTCCCATGCTGCTGCTGGTGTGACCTATATTTCTTACTCAACTGTGTATATCATCTCAACACCTGTGGGAGTTATGTGTGTGTGTGGGGGGGGGCATTTGTTTGTTTTCTTTTCTTAAATGATTCCCGGCGGCCCTGCTCTCATCAGTTTGGGTAGAGCCGTATGAAATGCCCTTTTTCCAGGGCGACTGATATCCAGCTGGGGAGGGCGGAGGGGGCGCTCTTAACCGAGCGCACCTCGTCCAGCCCGCCTTACAAGGTCGCCCGCCACTCAAAATTTAGGGGGAGGGAAAAATCTACTGAATAATACCAAATGTCATTCATATCGCTATCGGGTTGCACCTGAGCCGTATAGATAACCGCTATTTCTCCAGCCCGCCGGGAAGGAAATGAAATTATGGCCGGGAGGCTGTCGTAAGTCACACACACACACACACACACACACACACACACACACACACACACACACACACACACACACACACACACACACACACACACACACACACACACAAAGCAAACAGGCCCAGTTATTTTCTATTGTGCACCTCACACCTCTTAAACCATGCCGCCATGCACCTTATTTTAGAGAAAGCCGTGAATCTGACAACTTGCACATTAACGTGCATTTGGATGATAATAACAAAACAAAAACGGTCTATTTTTTAAAACCACACCATATTAGTACCTACTCAAGAATGCAGATGAAAATGTTGCAAATTATTGAAATTGCAAAAAATTAAATAAAGTGAAAATGACCACGATAAATCACACATGCCAATTATCAGCACAGCAGGGTAAACAAGCATGTAATACAATTAATCCGCTATTATGCTGCATTATAACCTGGACGTCGCAGAAACATTCTCCCCACTTTCTCATGCTCACGCCTTCACCTTTGAATTCCGATACGTCCTACTGCACCTGAAGGCGGCATACGTTCGCCCCCTCTCTCTCCCTTTCCGCTCCATAAACATGTATAGTATATTACTGGTGGTGGGGGGGAATCGGCTGTGATAATTAGGTGAGATAATAGCTTAAGTCAGTCAGTTGTTATGTTGCTGAATGAGGCCCAGTAAAGCTGTGCAAACAGCCCAGAAATAACCCACATTATCATCGGCCATCATTCCTCGACCGGCTCGCGGCTGGCAAGCCAATGCCTCAGCATTTTTATGGCACCATCGCGCTGACGCAGGCCTGTTCCCTCTGGGAGCCAAGAGCCATCCATAGCGCTGGATTACAGCCGGGGGGTGGGGTGGGGGCTCAGCCAGCTCGCTCTGCCGCCTCGCTTTTTAAAATAAAGACTATTCATTACCGCCAAGGGACCCTGGGTGGAGGGAGGTGGGGTGCCCGACAGCCCTGCCGCCTGTCTACCTGCGGTGCGGCGCACCAATTGAGTCAGCCCGCCTGCCCACCGACCAAACGCGCTCCAGCTCCCTGTTGGCATACATCCTCGCGGTTGGTTTTCCATTTAAAAGGAGGCTAGGAGAGAGGGATGGAACACACGGGGCAGGCGGCGGTCAGGCCGCTCCCGCGGGACGGAGCGGTAGAGTGCGATTTCATAGCAGCAACGAGAGAGAGGCCAGCTCGGTCGCATTGATCGTTCGGCCGAACGCCCGGCTCGTCCACGGACGCATCACCGCGGAGGCCGACTCATTTCCGTTGTTACGCTCTTCAAAATAATGCAGAAGAGCAAACATCCATTGTAGTAAAAACAGAGTGGGTGAAGGAACCCGAGAGAGCACGGGCCAAAAGGGGGGGGGGGTAGTAGCCGCTGTGCTTTTTGTCCAGTGTGTATTATTTATACAGCCCAATATCACAAATCACAAATTTGCCTCTGGGGGGTCTTGAACAATCTGGACAGCATACATCGCCTTTTTGTTCACTACGAATGAGGAAATCCCACCCCAAACAAACCCCTCTAACGGCTGGATGGGAGATGCTCAATCACCAATTAGAGTCCATGGGAGAATTGGCCTTCCAAGATGGCATTAAGCCATCAGGAGTTTGCACTAAGTGGGCTTACCGAGCTGTAAAAACCCGCCCGCATTGGCGGTGTGCCTGCGTCGTGGATCTGAAGATATATTTTTTTTGTACCACTTGAAGCGCTGCAGTCGCTGCTGCATTAATGACTAGCTGATGCTCGGACACAGCGAGACAAAGCCAAGTGACTCATGTCGCCAATTACAGACGAGTACGCTCCGCTCTCTTTCATCGGGAGTACGAGTGCGTTCTCGCTTAAAAGGTCAAAACCCGGCAAATTGGACTCTTGGTGTTGGGTGTGGACGGCCTGAAGAAGGGTAATGGATGAGGGGATGGGAGTAAAAAATCTATTAAGTATTGTTTTGACTTTGTTGGAAATGAATGGAAAGCCCCCGGAGGGGTTCACCATGAATATAATTCCATATGTGTTAATTGTTAACGTCTGTGGATTCAGATGTTGCCTCCGGGCAACGCAGCGCTATTAATTAATTTGAGCTTAATTACATTCCACAAGGAGAGCCCTTTCCTCTACCTGTGGGCAATAAAAATGCACACAACTAACCGATTTCATGACCGCAACACACAACACAATCGCTGTGTTGTGTGTTGTGTGATGTGTGATGTGCGCGGCTACTCACCGCAGGGCCCTTTGTGCTGGATGTGAATGGTCCTCTGCAGGGCGCAGCCCATCGCCCGCATCTCGCAGGGGCTGCCGTAGCTGTGGCCGTCGGACCCGCACACGGGGTCGGACGTCTGCGGGCAGGCCTCGGGGCACTCGCACACGGGCTCGTCGTTCTTCACCACGCACACCGCCCCGTGGTCGCACACCTTCTCCAGGCAGGGGCTCGGTATGCTGAGATCTGAAAGGCCGACCAGGCCCAGAAAAACAGAGGGCAAAAAAAAGTTAGAGGCTGCCTGAGCTTTGGTGCAACGGGGGAGAGCGGGGAAGGAGTATAAAGGAGGAGGTTGGAGAGAGGCTGGAGGGGTCAGTAGGTGGCAGGGGGGGGGGGGGGGACGTTAGAGCATAGCTTCGTGTGGAGCTGCGGGGTTTTGTGTTAGGAAAAAAGGCGATGTGATGTGGTATGCAGCCCTGCTCCTGTGACACTTCTGCTTCCTCAGCTTCCTATGTCATTTCCTAGCCTTTGTGCGCTACCTTGACGTATCCCGAATCTTTGAAGAGTCCGCGCGAGGACTAGCCGGTAAAGACATGGCCCCCGTAGCACAATAGAGATGAAACAGTCCACGAACAATGGTTTACGAAACCTTACGTTTTTTTTTCTTCCCGCGTTTCAGTAAACGGCTGGATTAATTGACGTTCCCAATGTGCCCCTTCAAAGGCTGCCATTTGCATCTCAGTGAGAGGCCCACCGCTTCAGCCGGGGCCGGTTGTACTGACACAGGGGAGCGAGAAGAAGAAGACGAAGAGAGTGTGTGAGAGAGAGAGAGACAGAGAGAGAGAAAATGAACGGAGGATGGAGAAAGAAACAGGCGAAGAGAAGAAAGAGCCCCTCTGCTTAATAATTCACAAAAGGCAAGCTCCTGGGTAGAGGCAGATATGAAATGTGAACATCACAGAGGGGCCTGCTTCAGTCTCTCCCTCTCACGCACTCGCTCCAGCAGGACTCCATTAAAAATGAGCACTGGATTGTTGCACCTATGATTCCCGGTAGTGGCAGACGGGCGTAGAATGGGCCGCTACAACCTGACTTCATGATCAGAAAAGAGAGGGAACTGGGAGGAAAAGATGCTCTGAACAATCCTTGGATAACAGCCTCCCTCCCATCGTGACTCAAATAATTCCGCTTTATGTATCAATGGAAATATCCCGTGGCCCGGTGCGCGCTGAGGAGACCGGGCGTGTCAGCGCTGAGGGCTCGGCTTGATGATGAAAAATGTGTGACGCACGAGGGTGTCTGGGGAGGGCAGATCGCTCAGCTGAACGCGTCTGCAGATCAGACGCAGGGCATCCAATCGCTTCTGATGAGAAGCGCTCAAAGGAGGCGCATTACACGTCCATAAACGTCCTCTCTCTCTCGTCTACCTTTTTATTTATTTTTGTCAGAGGGTTGGGGGGAGGGGGGCTGTCATGGAAACTGCCCCGTGTAACGACGCCACCCACGGCTCCATCATTATCGTGGCCATTACGGGATTAGAAGGCATCGCGGGGGGGGGGGGGGGCAACTTGTCGTGATTCATTTACCAGCTCCGGATCGCTCGGCTCCGCCTCCTAAGTAAGTGATCGGTTTGATAACACAGACGGAGGCAAATTGGCTCGTTTCACCGTGGTTGACCCTTTGACCCTCATCGAGGTCAATGTCACCCGAACATCCTGAGATCAGGGACTGAGGCACGGCTATTGAAACAGGCAGACCGCTGTTCCTCACTAAGTTGTGGCTGTAATTGAACAAATCTTTCCGGATCTCCGGCAAGGACACTTTTGGAAAGTGAAATGTTTCGGATTATTATTTTTTGTGTGTGTGTGTGTGTGTTTCGATGCCAAGCAGTTGTTTCAAAAAGGAGCTTGGAGGTGCCGCATAAAAAACCTGGAAGCTATTCAATGTTGCTTCATTTGGTGCGAAAAAAACAATGGATACCCCCGTGATCTCTTTAGCGCGTGTAACAGTCCAGCTTAACCGTGAGCTTGTGATCCGAGCTTAACTGTACAACCTTGGCCCCCCCCCACATGAAAAGTTCACCAGCCCACTTTCCCAAGGACAAGCTCCTAACACACGACTGCAGCCGCCGATAACGCCTTAGTCTTCCCGTTCTCTTTTGTTTCACACACACACACACACACACACACACAAAAGAGATGAAAGAAAATTCCCCTCCAAAACTACTTTTTTTTTTTTTATCATCCTCTACCTCTGGGGGGCAAAGTTTCTGCCTGATTTATTAACTGGAGAGAGAGAGTAGAAAAAACCAAGACAAAACTCCCCCAAGTGTGAAAATCTTATGACACAGTTAAAGAGCTGTCTCTCTCTCCCTCCCCCGTCTCTCTCTCTCAGTCTTGGATGCAGGCAGGCAGGAGCTTTGCAATGGCAGCCTGTCACAACTAAAGGCTTGTGGGATGCTGTTCACAAGCCCTGCTCCAGCTCTCTTCCCCCCACAGGGTTGTCTCCCAGACACTTAAATACATCTTCTTCATGCATGTATCAGTGTTTTCTGTCAGGCAGGGTCCAGAAAAAGAAAAAACAAAGTCGCAGGGTTTACGCCGAGCTATTTCTACTGGAACATGAGCTTGACAGCTGAGTGAGAACCAAACACGGGTGCAGCGAGAGTGGGCTGCTGTGGCAGTCGGGTAAAGTCAAGAGAGACGGTGAAATAATAATAAATATATAAAGAAAACATGAATAATTCTTTCTAATGGAGGATTCTGCTCTGCTGCTGTGCACTCAGCTATGTTCCTGTAGCATGACGCCGGTGGAGACTTTACATTCTTCAGTCTGCATCCAGCGTTTGTTTCTTTCTATTTTAATTCCTGTCCCGTGTCAACGGCACGACCCCGCTTCAGGGCTTCGATACGGGGGGATCGCTGCAGGTGAGGCCAGCCTGTGTCACCTCGCCCCGGGCGTAGAAGGCGCTGCTGGGGAGGTGGAGCGGATGGAGATTGAGAGGGCGCTGGCCTGTCTACCCAGAAGTGTCACCCCTGCCCACTTAGTGGTGTTATCTCACTGGTAGTGGAGGGAGGGCGAGGCGGTGTGGGACTCCTAAAGCTTAACACCCCCATGTTACCCCCAAACCCCAACCATAGTAACATGTTGGTGAACAAGCTGGGAGATGATTTTTGGCGAGAGCTTCCTCCCATCTCCGCTCGGCTCATACATATGTTAATTCGACCCCCCCCCCCTGGGCCTGTGTGCAATTCCAAACTGCTCCCTGTATTATGCAGGGCAGTGAATCGGTGTAATCCAGGTGACGCTCGCAGGGGCCAACTGGCGGGGAGAATCACCGTCACAACACGGGACTCCAATTGAGGGTAAGGGGGGGGGGGAGGGGGCACGGCCAATCGGCTGCAAGCCCCGCCCCCCTGTGTTCCCCGATCCGACTCCTTTTTGCTCTCGCTCGCATTAAAAACATTTATGTATCGTATTAGTCGAGGGAAAAGGAGGTGCAGAGAGGAAAGGCTATATTAGCATACAGCAAAAAGGCATACCCGCGGGCTGTGTCTGTCTACCGCTGAACAACTTATCACAGGCGGGGGGGGGGGGGGGGGGGGATCAGGGCCTCTTTGTGCATTTACAACGAAGACACGTGCTGCTCTTCGAAATGGTGACTGAGCAACACAAACAAGAAGGAGGAGAGAAACACAGATTCCTGATCTTGTGGCGCACATCCGTCAGAGGTGAGGTGACGCCTCAACGCCGGCCATTTGTCAGGCCGATGCGGCGCTGAGGATTTTGCATCTCCAGATCGAAGAAGAAGAAGAACCAGGAAATGAAACAGGAATGGGGGGGGAAATATAGAAACGAGAGAACCTTGTGGTTGAGTCGCTCGTGGCACCCTGTTGACATTTCCCCGTCATTAAGTGGACCGGCGGGTTCCCCGGCTGCTGTCAATCCGGCTCCCACGGCACTTCCTCTAATTAACTTGATTGTGGGGGCTAGGGGAGGGACAGCGCTGGTGGTCCCAGGCTGACTTACACACTAAGACTCGAGTCCAATCACTGCAGGCAGAGAGATGCTAATCAAATAAACATGCAAATGATCAAATAGTCTTGATACCCAAGGTGCATGAATCCCCCCCCCCCCCCCCCCCCCCCACCTCCTCCTCCCTGCTTCGCGGAGCTCTTTGTCAATGACGAGGTGTCTGCCGCTGAGTGATTCTGTGCTAACCTCCGGAGGCGACACGCAACACAAGTCTCTCGCACTTCCCGCGCGCAGCGCGGCGCGCGCACACACACACACACACACACACAAACACACACACACACACACACACACACACACGGCTGTGGAAATGACAAGAGGTGAGGAATAAAGAATTTCTGTCCGCAAAAACTCGGCCTTTCATTTGTTCAGTCCTAGTTTGCCGCTCAAAAGATTGAGTGTGTGTGTGCATGTGCGTGTGTTTCATGTGTTTTCCTCGTAACTACCAATTTAGAAACTCTCCACTTCCCATTCTACTGATGCCAGACGTGAGGCCAGCACATCAACAGGCTCTGGGGAGCTGTGGTGAGCCACCTCGCGCTCCTGCTTCCAAAGCACGACTGAACGTGCACTAAATATAGACTTGAAGGGGCCGCGGGGAGGAGAGCCATCTGGGCGGGAAGCAAGCGGAGACACAACTCGGGCTAAAAGATAAAAGTTTGAATTCAACTTTATTTTTTCATTATTATGATTATAATTAATGTAATATATAACCTTAAACAAATATATATATATTTTTTGGAAAGGCATATTTTGAAATTACAGCTCTTTTGTGATCAGATTCCTGCTTTATTGTTTTATTTTCACTATTGAATCAGTTCACTCACAGTTACATCCATTAAAACACACACACACACACACACACACACACACACACACACACACACACACACACACACACACACACAGGTTGAACCATATCGAGGGGCCGAGACAAAGCACATTAAGGACATTACACACAGGTGCAACGAGGAGCTGAGGACCCTCCAAGCTGTTTTGATCATTACTGGCGAAAGCGCTGCAGAGAGGGGGCCCGTTGTTCTGCTTTGAACGGTTTGAAGTAGCAAAGCTCGTCTTGCTGAGGCCCTTGGGAACGTATCTTGGAGAAACATTGTACGAGTTGGAGTGATGGTGGCGCCAAAAAACAAAAAAAGCAAAATGAGAGCGAATGAAAGCCCTTTGAAAAACACCAGGGTGCCAAAGTCCCTCCATTGTTCCGTCCTCTAAATATACATCTGCAACAATATTGACGCTGCACGCACACTTCCATGTTCACTTTGTGCTGTTAGCCTGCTGCGCTGACATCCTATGGGATATATATATATATATATATATATATATATATATATAAATATAAATATATATTAATTTTAACCAGACTCTGCATGAAGGCAGGTTGAAATGATGTGATGATTTCTCTGTGTGAGTATTTGGAGAACAGCCACACGGTAAAAGCTCCACAGTAGAAGCAGGCGATGGAAATTCCATTTTTTGTCTTAACAGCGAATGTGTAAGCGGCTCATCTGCTTCTCTCTGAGGGGGAACAAACTTATTTTCTTCACCCAGGTGTCTCGTGGATCACACGTTCCACGTCAAGAGCCCAAAGCTGTGGTCCTCCTCCTCCTCCTCCTCCTCCTCGAAGCCAACTCCGATTCCTTTGCGTGTTCTCGGACGCTTTGTGACTCGGCCGTGGCTGTAAGTTAATCAGCCCGCAGTGTCTCTCTACTCCCTAAATTGATGAGCTTTAGATATCAATCAAGTGGTTGGTGGGCGTTATAGAGGCGGTTCGTTGCATATGACCATTCTTTGTGGAGGCGAGCGCCAACATGGTAGGGGAGGCGGAGGAGGGGGCTTGACATTAGGGCGCTGTCACCCGCATGAAAAGAGATTTACGACGGCGGCAGAAGTGGAGAATTTCATCCGTTTGACAGCTGGCAGGGCGATCGATCAACCCTACCCCGCAACGCACCGCTCAGCCAATGAAACGGGGAGGGGGATCGTTATTTATCAAATAATGATAATTCATCAAACTCTTCCTTTCGCATGGAACTTTTGTCAGAAGCCTCCGACCCGCGCGCGAGTGCAGGCGCCCCTTTTCGGCACCGCCAGTCACCAGTCGGAGAGCACGAGCAGAGTGGAGCACAAAGGGAGTGTGTGTGTGTGTGTGTGTGTGTGTGTTTGTGTCGCACACAGTGCGGGCCACCCGATCGTTCCCCGACGAGGCGGTCTCTTTCACAGGACAGGGAGACACACTTGGCATGCATCCCTCGGGTGTGTTGTGTGTATCTTAAGTCTTTTGTGCAGTCAGAGGGAATATGCAACTCGGTCCTACTAAGGCAGCGTTGTTGGACACGAGGGAGAGAGAAGGAAGACAGACAAGACAGAAAGACAGTTCTAACGCGCACACACACACACACACACACACACACACACACACACACACACACACACACACACACACACACACACACACACACACACACAGGGCCGGTGATTGCTATAGGCGAACTAGGCGACTGCCTAGGGCGACAAATGGGTTGGGGGCGCCCTCACAGCGCACATTTCAGCACTGTGAGCAATTCGCGACCACGGGCGCTGGCTCCCGCGAGCAGGGACCAAGACACGTCACATCAAAGATGTTCTATTACGGAGAGGACAACAACTCGGCCAAAAATCTGAATTTTTTGTCGAGAAAACGGGACGCTGATTGGCCAAGACTCGACACGTCACATCAAAGATCTTCTATTGTAAAGATGGCTCACTCCAAAAAAATAAATCGTTTGTGCGGTCTGAAAAATGTGCGCGATCTGAAAAATCTATTGCGCGGCCACTTTGACTGGCCCGTGACATTTGCAAAAATGAAGCGGTCTAAACCATCTGGAGCACAGGGACGAAAACGAAAAAAGGAAGAAGAGGAAAAGAAAGTCAAGTATAGGTTTGTTCAATAAACATATTTGAAAAAAAGAGTGTGTTTTGCACAGTTTATGGAGTTAATTTAATCCTAACTTTGAGTGTGTAATAAATTATTTAAAATAATAAAAAAGAAAATGTTCTGAAACTATTCTGGTGTTTGTTGTCCATGCACCATTTATTGTTGAACTGCAATGTAGAATAGTAGAATTATAAGTGGGTGAAAAACTGCTATGCAAAGTAAAGCAGTTAAGTTAATATATGTCTCTTCAGTGATGTAAAGTATTGTGTGTCTGTGTCTCAATCTCGCCTAGGGCAACCAAAGGGCTAGAGGCGGCCCTGCACACACACACCCTTTGCATGCATATCATCTGTCTGACTAAACCAACGGTCTCTGTGGGCGTCTACGCTTGCCTCTTTTGATGTCTAGTTAAAAGTGGATGGAGGGGGGGATCGTTCTGCTTAGCAAAAAAAAAAAAAATATATATATATATGCAAATGTCACTAAAACTGCATTAAAGAAACATACGACCAGTCACTGACGGCTGCGATGCGCAGGGGGAAGGGAGGGAGGGGAGAAAGTGAAACAACTAAACAAGTGGGGGGTTGGGGGGGTAGCAGCACTGAGGCACCACTTGCCAGAAATAATGAAACGGAGCAAAACACATAAGAGGTCTCGCACGCCGGTACATAATTCATGCGCGGCTCAGACGACCAAATAATGCTAATGAGCGCCGGAGCATCCGGATGCTGACGACTGGAGATAACTTTGGTATTCAGCTCCACCCCGGCACCCGCGGGGGGACGGACGGATGGCTCCATTTTTTATCGGCCTCTGTCACAACAACAGTACAAAAATAAATAATAATAAACGAGGAGTGGATTGGTTGCTTGGAGGTGTTGTGACACCGAGCAGCAGGAGCAGTTTGCTTTATCGCGCTTCACGGGGGTCATCGGGGTCACGGTCGAAAGGAACACTTCTAATTCAGGTTCACGCGAGATGGGGCATTAAAATCAGAGGCGCTGTGTATGTCATACCCCTTAGAATACACACGCCGATTAAATACACATTTTTACTCAACGAGTAATCTATTTGACGGTGCAGCTCACAGACGATACTCATCATAAGTCGCTTGTAATTTGAATGACCCAATTTGCTGAACTCAAAAGGCTGATCTGTTATAGAATCTTTCCTCCCTCTTCATTCTTCTTATATCAGCAAAAAACAACCTATTTGCGATACCTTCAGGCAGCAGGCTTCTTCGTTTCACCAGAGAGAACTCCTGCATTGCATTCAATGACAATATTTTGAAGCAGTAATAATCACATTTCTTTTATAAATATCTGCTCACGAGCAGCTTTGAGATTGTTCGGCGCAGGTAAGCTAGGCGACGAGTTTTGCTTCTGATTCTCGCCTCATTTACGGGTTGCATGCGATGAATACTAACTTGGGCGACCTGTCTTTTGACCTTTGACCACCTGACATTTTATCAATTTAAAGATTTCCAAAGGATTCCACGCAGAATGTGGTCAAACTCTCACCCTTTTACGATCAGCAAAAGGTTGAAAAAAACCCCATAAAAACATGCTACTGCATGCTGAAAGAGAAGGAGTGTGTGTGTGTGTGTGTGTGTGTGTGGGGGGGGGGGGGGGTTAGGCAGGTTGGTAGGAACAGAAGCAGTTAGAGAGGAAATAAAGCGCAGGGGAAGACTTCTCCAACCTCACGGGTCACGTCTTTTGCAGGAAAGGACATTAATGACACAAGGAGACAGAAGCAGGAGGTGGACAACAACAAACAGAAAAAAAGACAGCTGTACAAGACCCCCTCCTGTTAGGTTCCCTTTTCTCGGAGGGAGGGGAAGGGCTTCACCCATCAGAATCCGCCTGATGAGGTCGGCCACCGGGTGACCCCGCTTTTCCACCTGCCGCCCCGCAGACAGCCAGGAAGACGACCGCGCGGACAAAGACAGACAGACAGACAGACAGATTGACACACTGAAACAAGAAAGAAGAGCTTTTTTTTAAATATATATGTATATATATGCAAGAAAAAAGCAACACACAGGAGACAAAAGACAGAGGAGTAGGTAGGGGGGAGGGGAGAAGAAACCCGCCACAGAAGACGGAGAGCGGATGGAGGCGGCGTTTCATTTTGTGTGAGTGTGTGTTTGGGATGAAGCGTGACGGGGATGAGGAGGAGATGGATGGCTGGTGAACGGGTGAAGGCACGTTTTTATAAGGAAGGCACACGTGAGTCCTGTCGGTTTGAGTCGTCCCCCCCCCCCCCCCCCCCCCCTGCAGAGAGCATCGCCGAACCATTTAAAAAAACACTTTTCAGGAAAAGTACCTGACACACACGTACAGTAAGCCTGGAAGGTAGAGAAGGACAAAACATATGTAACACACATTAAAATAAGCAGAGAGAGAGAGAGAGAGAGAAGGATTTAAAGGGGGACAGCGTCCTCGGGGAGAAGCCCTCCTCGCCCCCGGCCCCCCCGGCCCCCCCAGCTCCACTCACCACAGGGTCCCAGGTGCTTGACGGGGATGAGGGTCTTGCCCAGGCACTCGGCCTTGCGCCGGGCGCAGTCGTTGGTGTGGGTGCGGCCGTCCTTGCCGCACACGGGCTTGTAGGTGCCGTCGCACTCGATGGGGTCGCAGGAGCAGCGGGCGTTCTGCTGCTCCACCACGCACAGGGCGTTGAAGAGACACTCCTCCTGGCAGTGCTCTGGAGGGGGGGAGAGAGGGGAGGGACGGAGTTAACAAGGGTTTAAGGGCTCCGTTTCCAGACCCGTCTAACCCTCCTTTTTAAGAGTCGTCTTCAACTGCCACTTTTGTGAAAGTGTGATGGGCGAGTGTAACAGAAGTAGTCAGCAAGCATAAAAAATGAAATAAAAAAACACTTCAAGCTGCTGCTGCAAAGCGTCGAACCGATTCTCCTTCCTGCTGTGTGACGCCTGCAGCGCCCACCGACGGGGAAATGAAGCTGTTTTCTTTTCAAACAGTAATTACATGTTGGAGTGGACCGATGCCACTTGCAGCGCGTGTAAAAATTATAAATAAAAGCTCTTCTTTTCTGCGGCACAGGTTAAGCCTCTTTGCAGAAATAGTTTCAACAGCAAACATGATTGTATATGTTGTGTTAATTGAGCGGTTACAATAAGCAGTCGTACGAAGAGGACTCTGAGGGACTGCTCACAGCCGATGAAAAAGATTGAATTACGAATCAATTTAATTGCGTTTAAACAAGACAGATGAAACCTAAAGCCGATACAAGCAAAAACACATCGGCGTGGCATGTTGCCGGGTCCAAAAAAAAGGACGAGTTCATTTCTGCTCGTATCGAGTGTTCATTATTTCAATGGCGCTTTATTTCAGAGAATGCAAGGTAAAAAAATAAAGTTAATTTATTTACTCAATTCTCATTGAGATGCAGTCGTTTTTTTATTTCTGTTCAGGATCATTTTCTTCATATTTCAAGTTGAGAAAATTACCCCCATATTGTATTGAGTTTGTTACAATAATCTTCATGTAGAAGAAAAAAAAGTTGAAACCACATTGCGATTGGCCCGCCGGTAATACATGGACTGGAGATCCCATCTAACTTAATGGTTAAAAGTTCCCAACTAACTTTAAGAAAATTAAAACTCAAAGTCTTTGTATTTTAAGGTCACGTTGGAGTCTAAACTATTATGTTCATCATATTTTGACTCACTAAGCAGAAATCTACTGTGGAAATTAAGAGAAAAAGAAAGAAACACTGGTAATGTGAAATGGCAAATTTGCCATTGAAGTGAGAAAAATCCAATTTGAAGCAGGCCTCTCTGTTCTGGAGGCGCTCGCTTCGAATTTACTTCATTCCTGATCAGTGGATCAAATTTCTACAGCAATTCAATTCCTTCTTCTCCTTTTCTTTAAAAGCCTGTCACGCCACACTTAATTACGTCGCCGCTGTATCCGAGCGAGAGGGGCGACGGCGGTGTGCAATGTCATGGTTACAAGTCGAAATGGCCATTTTCATTAGATACCAATTTGCAATTTGCTTAGGGATATGATTTCATGGATCTCTGTTTCAAATTGAATTATTCTTTCATTTGAAAAAGAAAAGAGAGTTGGGAGGGATAAAAAAATTTAAAAAAGTGCTCATCCACACATACTGGCCGGGGATTTGTGCAATTTAGAAGCCCTCGTGCTCCTCCACCGGCTCCATCAAGCTGAGCGGACGGAGAGAACCGGGGCGTGTCGAAGGAGTGGGCATCAGCCTCCATTGTTGGCTGCAACAATAGATGTCACGCAGTGATCTATTCTTGTCTGTGCCGCTGTCAGGAGTCTCGGTACACGTGTGCGGGAGGAGAAGGTTCTCCGCACACGTCTGTGTTGCCGCGAGCCCCCCGCTGACAACACAGCGGGAAAATTGGATTTCCTCCGATGGCTATCAGACGTACAGTAAGAGCTGACAGCTCTTTGTGGACTAAGGCTTAAAGCCCCTGTTCTAATAGCACTGATAAGAGCCCTGGAGGCTCCTATCAGTGCTGGAGGAGGCCACTGTGAGCATGCATACAGTGCAGACCCCGAGACCCTGAGAGTCCTTTATCTCTGTGGCGCGCAGCGGGAAACGCCGCTGCAGGGTCAGCTGTCAGCGCCGGCTCCCCCGACCGGACACCTTTCAAACTTGAGGAGGGGAATTACACATTAGGGCCGCATTTCGCTTCTGGTGTCGTTGAACCCTTTGAAACCCGACTCCGACTGTTCCCGTTCAGCTGCGATGGATTTGGAAACAAAGCTTTTGGGAATTGACCACATCGTTTTGGAGCGCCAAACCGCTTGGGAGGTTTTCGGATGTGCACCCTCCCAACGCAGTACCCTGATTAATATACTTTTACAACAGGGCATCCTTTTTTGTATTTGACAAATTTACGTATAAAACATACACAAACTCCAGAACTATGGTCCCTTACCCCCTAGAGGGCTTCTCCGTCCTCAGACCGATAGCCCGTGGGTCCCGTAACTGGGAGTTGATAATGGATTATTAATGACTAATGGGTAGAACATGAAAATAAAAAGCTACTCAATATCCTTTATTTTAATGATTCAAAGGCAGATTCCCATTGCCACCATGACTCAAAAAAGTTGCAGGATGTAGCATTTACTGTGATCCCAGCTGATTCTCTACCCGGGCCACATGCCACGGCGCCCGTCCCAGCGGCTCTTACCCAGCCTCCTGCATCGGCCCGCGTGGATCTTCCGGAGCTTGATGCCTTTCTGCATGCCCGTTGCTCCCATGGCGCACTCGCTGGGGTAGGTCTGGCCGTCGCTGGCGCACAGCGGCTCATTGCCCGGGGTGCACCACTCCGGCAGGCCGAAGATGAGGGGCTGGCGGGTGAGAGCCTCCACCCGGCACATCGTGCTCAGGTTGTTCTCGCTGTCTTTGCACGGGTCTGTGGAGACAAAGCCTTTCATGAGAAACAATGCACTGCAGCACAGGGGTTTGAACAATTGTATCAGTTGGTAACATGTCAAAAGTCGATTAGAGCTTGGGGAAACATCTCTGAGTCGTCGGCCATCTTTGAGAATGACGGGGCGTGTCCTGGCTTCAATGCCTCTAAAAACGGATCTCCAAAGGCCGGTTCCCTGTTTAAGCTTTAGTGGGCCTGCTTTTAAATAAACAAAGATATACCTGTAAAAAAACAAAACATCTCGGTGTATGTATCGGTGGGATGTACTTTTGTTCGTCTAGTCAATCCAGACAGAAGAGAACAGAAGAGAAGAGAAAGGAGAAGGCTAGAAGAAAAAAACAGAAGGGACAGGGCGACTCAGACTCGGTCCTACGCTTGTGAAGGGGGAGACAAGGAAATGGATGACGAGGCGGTCGGTTTGATTTGCTCCCTGGCACCTCCCTCCTTCCGGGGGGAGCGCTCGGTCTGGCACGCTCGGCCGTATCGGTCCGTGATCATAATGGAATTGGTTTGCGGATGTGTGGGACGAGGAGGGGTGGTTTGCCCCTTGAAACAGGAGCTTTATCCTGCCCGCCACGCTTTCAGCATGTGGGGAAAACAAAAGGATTTATGTAGCACCGTGACACATCAAATCACTGCCAAGCTGCCGGCGAGTCATTCAAAACACGGCGAGGATGGAACACCCTATCGTCGGGAAAAGGAGCGGAGAGGGAGGAGAAGGAGAGGAGAAGGCGACACGCTTTCCAAAGACCTCTGGCAGGAATACAAAGAGCGACAATGCAGGGACAACAAATAAAATAAGAAGGAAAAGAAATAGACAGGGCACTTGGCTGCAGATGGGCTGGGAGGCGGAGTGACCGTCTCTGGCCTGGCCTCACGTTGTTTTTCTATCAACACAATGCAAAGGCTTGCAGAGACCAGCAACCAGCAACCAGCAACCAGCGCGGGGCGGGGACGTATCGTAACGCATGCAGGGCCATTATCTGAGGGGAAGACCATTACCTCCCATTAACTGGGAAGAACGGCTTCCAGGAGCCGCGCCCTCCTCTAGCTGAGTAAGTACAAAACGAATGGTCTGTTTGCTGCCAAAAACTAGCAGCGCAGATAAATCCACTTTGTTTGTCTGGCCGCGGCTAGCCACCTGGAATAGCCAAGGCTTTAGATGAAACGGCTGCAGGAAGATTTAGAGGGACCATCAGGGGCCCGGCCGGTCCCACCCGGGGGAAACTCGGGTCACTTTGTGCTGACTCAGGTTGGATTTATTCGGCCAACCTCCTCCCCTCCCCACCGGCACTCTCCCGGGAGCTCCCGCTGCTTAGAGACAGAGCTTTGTGTCTGCTTTTCATTATTTCCCTCCATCTGCCTCAAAACAAACACACACAAAAACTCAAAAGTTGAACGCCTTGGGAGTAAACAACTATCGCCTGATGATACCAAGAACGAGGGAAAGAAAAGAAAGTCGGGGCCTGACGAACGACGACAGCTCTGAAGACCCACTTAGCGAAAACAACAATTCGCACCGCAGGAGTACCTGTGTGAAGCGGAGCAACCTGAATGAAAAATGAGAATTAGCAGAGGCGTGCTGTATGTAAGCGCGGGTACGTGGAGGAGAAAAACAACAAAAGCCAGAGGTAGTAAACAGAATGGAGGGAAGAAAAGTCAAAAAGTGAGCTTCATCATGGAGGGGAGAGCTCACCGCAGGGCCCCTGGTACTGCACCCGCATGTTCTTCTGGTTCTTGCAGGCGTGCTGGTGGAGCTCGCACTCGCTGCGGTAGTCCTCCCCGTCGCTGCCGCACACCGTCTGCTCGCGCCTGCCGTCGCAGCCGAGGGGGCACATGCACTTGGCCGAGAGGCCGTCCGACGACTGGACGCAGGTGCTGCCGTAGCTGCAGGCCACGTCGGCGCAGGGGTCCTTCAGGGCTGCGGGGGGTGGAAACATGAAAACAAGGTTTAGTCCCAAAAAAGGAAGATTGACGAATACACCTGCCTTTTTTTTTTTTTTTTTTTTTAAGCGGCTCCTGGTTGCACCTCTTTGGAGCAAAAACGAGCTGCGTTTCATTTTTTTTGGCAGCGCGCGGCACCAATTGATTTTGGGAGCGCCGCCTTCGCAACGCATTCTCTCTCGGTACGCTCAGGCATGCCTTAATCGACACGGCTGAACAGCGACCCTCTGAATATTTACCTTTTTCACAAATAAGGCCGAGAGAGAGAGATGGAGAGAGAGGTATTCCTCCCCCGGGGGAAGTTGTTTCCATTATAATTAATGCCACATGTCGCCGAGTGACTCATTGCAATGACAGGACAGGGTAAAACCTTTCATTTCGCCACCGACATGGTGGGGGGAGTTTTCACACGCTCGACCGAAAGATTACGATCTCTGTCATCTCGGCTGCATGATGCATATTTATGACTGTCACGGAACCAACATGCTCTCCTGTGGGAGGGAGGCGCAGGCCTTCTCATTTCCTAAGCTCGCCACTTTCGGAATAAATATTTACCCCTGTCTGATATTATCCCCTCTTTTGTTACAGCCGACATGAACAGATTTAATTTAAAGGGTGTGTGTGTGTGTGTGTGTGTGTGTGTGTGTGTGTGTGTGTGTACGTGCGTATATTGAATCGTAAATTCCTTGCTGTGCATTCCGTTTTTTCTCCGGGACAGGAATGCAGTGCGGTAGAGAGATATATTATGGATGTGTAAGGAGACGGGAGCGCTCTTGATCAAAGGAAGCACCCCCCATCTCGCTTTCCCCGTCTTCATGACACATCCCCCCCCCCCCCTTACTTCTTTCCCCACTCCCTCCTGTCAAGTCCTTTTGAGGTTTGGTGCGTGAGACTCGTTAACGAAGACTTTTATATATTTGTGCTGTGTGTTGCAGCGGGACTCCAGACCCAATTTACGACAAAGACACTTCAGAAATAACTTCAAAAATAAAGTACCCCAAATTACAGCTGGAACTCAGGCACAACGATGGCAAACGACTCCCAGAAATCATCAGCCATTGTGAGCCATGGACGGGTGGCTGTTAATTGCAGCTATGTGACCTTGATAGCGACTGGGGGACACGTGGCCCTTTCATTTCGGTCTAATCACGTGAACAATGACACACTGATGGCCTCGTGGGACGCGGCCGCGCTGTAACGACCTTGTTGTGTCTGCCGGAGCAGGTAGAAGGTCGCGGCGTGAAGTGCTCCGGCCACACTGTTCCCGATGCACCTGAGCGACTACCGTTTCCGTAAAAATGGCAGGTTGTTAGAGCCCCTCCCTTCACCGACAAGGAGGGAGGGGGGGGGCTATGTTTGCTCTGTGACAGTAAACAGCATCGTCCTCACACTTCTTGATCTCATTAAATAATAGCCCAGGCTTCCTCTCTCTCTCTCTCTCTACAGCCCACTTAGAAACTAGAACAGGGAGGAGAGGCAGGGGCTCCTGATCAGAATGCTAACAGGGGCCCGTTTGGATACGAAGCGTGGGCTGGACGGGGCGCGGCGTTAGTGCAGATAAGCCCCCCCCCCCTTCTCAGACAAGCAGGCAAATGGCCCGGGCGAATGTGATTGGTGTAACAAGCCCCGAAGAAAAGAAGAAGAGAAAAACACACACACACACACACACACACTCAGGCTCACCACAGCAAACTCTAGGGAGTTCTCTCGCTTATATTTTCTCATTATTATCATGTGAAAGGTGGCATAAAAAAAGTAAAGAGAGAGAGAGAGAGAGAGAGAGAGAGAGAGAGAGAGAGAGAGAGAGAGAGGGGAGAAAGTGGCTTTGGAAAATTAGAATGATCCTCGCTGCCAATTAGATCCGTCTCCCTCGCTGGAGTAAAGCTCAGCGAGGTTTAGACTGCAAAGATAATGAGGGAATAAATACAAAGAAGGAGGCACATAAGGCAGCCGATAGACACTGACGTGACACTGAAGCAATCCCAGCACAAACGGAGGCGACGTCTCAAGCTTCATGGGGAGGAGGGAAGGAGGACACTCGACGTTCTGGGGGCCCCGAACTAAAAGAACATTGCGTGACGCACACGTACAGGCGTGTTCGCGGGGCCGCTACACGGGGAGCCGCTTGCATTTGATCGGCTCTTTAATGGGGAACGAAACTGCCGGGAGCGTCGGCTTCGTAAGCCCGTCGGGGACGCCCCCCCCCCGATTGTGAATCCATGTGCCGTGGCGTTTCCTGGAAACACTTTTGACCTCGACTCCCTTCCAGCTGCGGAACTTTTCAGGAGCATATTTTAAACTGCATCTGTTGAGAATTGAAAAAGGGAATTGCCTTTTTTAGGGGGGCGACGTCTACCTGTAAATTGGGGCAAGGGAGGGGAGGGTGGGTTACGGTGATCCTCTCCCCTCTCATCACCCCCCCGCCCCCGGCAGCCAGCAGAGACAGCAGGCAGGTGGGGGATCTCTGCTCCTCTCTGATCCACTGTTTTGTGCTGCACTTTATTAATGCTTCATTAGGGCCGGGGAGCTGTCAGCGCCATGCTGGCTTTACCTGAAGCCCCTGTCGCCCAGCAGCAGCCCAGATGTGTGTGTGTGTGTGTGTGCACGTGTGTGGAGAGTGTTGTGTGTGCTCATTTATTCCAGAGCACGTTTGCCGGCAGCCATGGAGTTCAGATAAGTCTGCAAGTGATATGTATGCATGTGCATCTGTGTGTGTGTGTGTGTGTGTGTGTGTGTGTGTGTGTGTGTGTGTGTGTGTGTGTGTGTGTGTGTGTGTGTGTGTGTGTGTGTGTGGTGCTTCCTGTTGTGCTGCTAGTGATAAGGGAGGGAGCAGGGGGTTGGAGCTAATCAAATGCAATGATGCGATGTGGGGGGACTTAGCAGTGTGGGTTCTAATCAAGCCCCCCCCCCCCTTCACCAGCAGGAGGAGGAGGAGGAGGAGGAGAAGAAGAAGAAGAAGAAGAAGAAGTGACAGAGAGAGGAAAGCAGCATTGACGGTTCGGCAGAGTTAAAAAATAAATACTGCAAGAGAGAATCAAACATTCAGACATTAATAGTGAAGAAATAATACAAGGAATAATTAACACTTTTGAAAATACTAGAACGCTTATATTTGTCTTCAGTCTGTGAGAGCCGAGCTACCTGTCTTTTTTATTATTATGCTAAGCTAGGCTTAACACCTGACTCCAGCTCTATCCTCGAGGTCCCGCTAATCAGTATTTACCAGCCGCGGCAGTGACGGCCGTATTGTTTTCCAGCTGGTGAGTCCGTGTGCGCGTGTCATCGAGGACAAGTACACTGTGTCTGGGAACGAGCACAGAGGAGGTTTAGAGTACTTTGTCAGGCGTCGATGTGTCGGAGGGGGGGGGAGATCGAAAGTCTGAGTCACGCACACACACACATTTTATGGGGTTGGTGGAGCAAAAAGGGAGAGCAGAGAAAAGGCAGCAGTACAATGCATATCTTACACACAAGGTATCCAACCAATTAAATAATGAATACAGGAATCAATAGTACGCTATACTGCAGAGAACTGCAGGTCGGCTTTATACTGAACTTCATCTCAATGGTAATATGCACAAACAGCTCAACTCCATACCTGAATGAAGTCCTCAGAACTGTTGCTCATGCTTGGTCATTTTAGTTTTCGTGTGTGTGTGTGTGTGTGTGTGTGTGTGTGTGTGTGTGTGTGTGTGTGTGTGTGTGTGTGTGTGTGTGTGTGTGTGTGTGTGTGTGTGTGTGTGTGAAATGGACGCAGCACATGCAGTATCATATAATGGCCGCAAAAATGCCACAAGAATTGTGTCCAAAGGACAAAAAGGGAAAGGCAGGGAAATGATTCACTGGCATTTAGCAAATGATGCATTACAAAGTAAGAAAAACAACCGCACGAATAATAAAAATGATAATAAGAGAGAGAAAAAACAACATTTGATTGACAAGCAAATTCTGGGCGAGTGAAACGCACGGGGACCGCAACAATGACCCAAAAATAATAACACAAAAAATATATACAGTATAAATAGGAGGGCGGGGAGCGTCTAAACAAAGACGGGGGACTAGCGAGCGAAGGAAAAGGCTTCAAGTTCTGAGGTGCTGTGGAGAGAAGTGTGCAGAAGGGAGATAAGGGGGTCAGAACAGGAGCAATGAACAGGGCTGCAATGAACAGGGCTGCAATGAACAGGGCTGCAATGAACAAGGCTGCAATGAACAAGGCTGCAATGAACACGGCTGCAATGAACACGGCTGCAATGAACACGGCTGCAATGAACACGGCTGCAATGAACGGTGGGAAAATAACCAAGATTCACGGACAAGATCAATACGGAGCAAGATCCAAGAACTAAATATGGATGAGAATGTGCAGCCAGAGATCTCAACCAAGTGATGAGGACCAGGAGGCGGGGACTGAGGGGCGGCCAAAGGATTAACAGTCCTGCACACCTCTAACATGCCGCCACCACCACACACACACTTCATTTATTTCTCTTCTGTGGGGGGCAATGGCTGGAAGATGATTCTCTGTGTTTGATGTAGTTCTTCAAAGAGCTCCATTGAACTGCAGCTGTTTTTTACACGCTTTGCTGTTTTACCCTTGAGAGTGGTAAAATTAACCAGGAGGGGGGGGGGAGTGAAGCCCTCATCATAAACCGGTAGCCACACTCACAGCAGAGTGGTGTTGTATACGGTGGAGAGTGTGTGGGATGTGGGCAAAACTCTGAAAGGGGGACAGAGAACAGCGACATTAATTGCTGCACCAAAAAAAAAGGTAATGTGAAAGTAAAATATAAAGCAGACCATTTTCTGAATGTCATCTGGCGCTGGCAGATCTCTCTCGCGCTTGAAAAAATAAAAAAAGCCGGCACGGGGCCCATTTGTTCTGCAGGAAGGCGGGACGGGATTAAATGGACGGCTTTGCGCAGCTTCACGAAGAAAAACAAAACACTTTCCGTGTTCTTAAAGTTGAACATCCGCGAGTATCGGAGCTGAGAAGAACTAATGTGAACCTGATGAAAACATACTGCCCCCTCACAGCTTGGTGAGATTGAGGCCAGATCGGAGAGGGTTTTAGTTTTTTGTTTGTTGAAATTGAAAAAAAGTGAGTGAATCGAGTGAAGCGAAATAAGTCGGGGACGCTATTAGCGGCTCGTTTGTTTACCTCTTGGAGGCCGGGGTCCCAGATAATCAATAATGCATTCATGTTGTTTAAATTGTGGAGCTCTACAGCGAGCACCCCCTGGATCAAACTGCAGCGAGACGAAACTCCTCAAACACAATTAGCCGATTTAGCATAACTGCAAACGTTCACACCACAGCGATGGTGAAATGTTTTCCCGCTCACTGAAACCTCGCTGAGAGCAACAAAGTGGACAAACGACTTCAGCGTTTTAGCGCCGTTAAAAAAAAACACCTTCATGCCCACAAGCTGGCAACGGGATGAAAAGAGAGAGCTTGAAACCAACGAGCTCAGCCCGGGCCGGGAAAAAGGCACGAGGACTCATTTGGACTAAGTGGCGCATATGCCACGAGTTTCCTTTCATTACATCCTGTTGAACGGGAGCCGGGGGCGGCGGCAGGGAGCCAGAATCAGCACCGATGTGCGGCGAAAGCGTGAACGTTGGCTGACGAGCGGCGGGCGCTGGAACGCCACGTGCTGTTCAGAGCTGCTGAAAAGGCCAATTGGTTACAGAAAGGGGGCGGAGCCTCGACAGGAACGCGGGGCCACATCTGCGTGAAGACAAACAGTATCGGCACACAGTCCGCATGAGCTCACGATAAGCTCAAAGACGTGCACTTTCACCCCATCCGCCCAAGTTTTTTTCCCCAGATTTTTTTATAATGAGGAAGTGAGTTTTTAAAAACTCAAACGCTTCTAGATCATCAACCACAGGTCCAATCTGATCAATTTAAACGGTTAAAGTACTGTAAACCCTTGTGAGAAGAGAAACGATGGACTACATTTAAAAAAAAAGATTGTTATATTTTTATAATTACGTAATTAGGTAAGCTCCTCAACATGACTGAGCGATTATAACATTTCACTATTTAACTGATTTAGTACCCCTAACAACGGCGCTCAAAGTACCACGGCTGTAACCGTAGAGACTGTACGAATCTTCCAGTAGTAGGACTTTACTGTTTGTAAAGTATTGACGTCGCAAATTGTTATCCGTGTTTCGAGGTCCTGCGGTCTCATTGTCCCTCAAACGCATCTAAGTACAGAACGGTCATGGTGCGACCAAGATTTAGGTAAAAATTGCTCATTTCTTTATTTCTGAATCGAAAAACATGATTTTTGGACTGGAAAGGCTTGAAAAAATGTCATTGCTTGTGTGTATTGTGATTATTATTGCTGATTTGGATGTTGTAGGTCTTAATCTTTCTAAAGAGGTGCAGCAATACTTTGGGACATGATGGGAAGGCACCAAAAATACAATTAAAAAAACTTGGGGAGCGACCGAGGACTCATTTTTTGATCAGACTCTTGACTTTTGATCATATTTATGCAGAAAATAAATAAATAATATATATATATATATTTTTATTTTTTATTTTTAAAGGCAAGGAGTTGCTGATTCTTTAGAGATCAAGCACAATAGGGGCTGGTATTCATATCAAGGCCATGAGCTATAGAACACCTGTAGAAGCCCTAGGGTATCCCTATAGGGGGACCCTCGGGTTAAGTCTCGTAATTACCTCCGCCAGGGGGATCATGCATGTGGTGGTTTTGTGCGTCCATCTGTCTGTCCACGGCCAACCCTGCATACTGCTGGACTCATTCAAAAGGAACTCTCGGGGTTGCATCGAGTCACACTTTTTGAAAACATATTTGAATGACTGTAGAAAAAAAGACAGCGTATTTATTCACTCGAACAGACACACCTGGCGGTCATCTGTACTCCGCCGAGTGCACTTTTCCAGTTCACTCTGCTTTATCACTCTCCCCCACAGTCCCATATAAATAAAAGTGTTTTAACCGCCCTGTCACACAAGCTATTACGTCTATCTGCGTTTCATTAAAGCCGTCCCGAAGTCAGCTGCCCTAAAGTCAGTGGTTCCCTACCAGAAAATCATATGTATATATATATATACATATATATATTTTTTATGGACTGCATACTGCATAACTATGAATATGTCTTCTCGCAGGTCATACAGCAGCTTGCTGCCTGGCTACAAATGATCAGAAGCCAGGCGATGATGTTCATTTGTCACCACTTTAATGTTTTCAGTGTTTTTACTTTGTATTTTTTTGTATCAACTGAAGCAACATCAGCAACTGCGATAAGAACCTCATCAACACAAATCAAACCAAAAACAGAAAATAATCTCTTGTGAGCGAATGCAGAAATACCACATTAATGAGCGTTTGGCACAAAGATTGAGAATGTAATTGAAATGAAAAAATAACAAAGATCCAGTGGATTATAATTTAAAACTTTTGTATAAAATGAAATAAAAGACCAACATGCTGTTTATCTACTTCTGTCTCTCACGCACACACACACACACACACACATTTAGAATCCGATGAAGCCCTCAAATCAGCCCATTTCATCATTGTAATGTACTGTGCAATTCTATTCATGCTATTTTGATGAGCCTCTCTGGAAAAAAGAAAAGAGACAAAAACAGAACGAAGCTGCAGGAGGAGCAGAGAGTCCTGACATCTATTCAGTGCAAATAGTTGAAAATAGGATTGATTATTACTGCAGGCAGGCTTTGTGTGTCTCTGTTATTTTAATTGTGAAGAATACAAAAAGTGTTTGATCTGGGAGTGAGAAAACAAACGCGCTTTCGGGGAAGAAATGAAGGTGTAGTGGCCTCACGGTCCTCACAGTGTGGCTGTGCTGAACGGGAAACAAGCAGCGTTCACACCGTGGCCAGAGAGAGGAGAAAAAACAAGTCACGCGGCCGGCCTCCCGAGTCAAGTGACTCTGATGGATAGAATAAAAAACGGCCCTGTTCACTCCGCTGACAAACGGCGTCGGACCGGCGTCTCGCTCGCGTGACTCCACCGCGAGCGGGATATTGTGTGTCGGGACGCGCGCCGGAGGGGAAGTGCTCGTGAAATGGAGCTCGTGCTCCACTGCGACAAACAAAAAGGCCGGGGGGGGGGGGGGGGGGGGGGGGAGAGACTGGTAGCACCTTTTGTGTGAGCGGGGGCCAGTTGGGTCCGAGGTTTAATAGGACGATGGGAACGATTTTCTTTTAAATTATGATCAAAATAAAGCAGCTGAAATGAATGAATAGTAATAATAGTTTAACCAGTTTGTCCACTGGCCTCCTGTTTATATTTATAATTATAAGTCAAAGCAGATCTGCAAAAGTTCCTCACACGAGTTTGTTCTCCATCTATTAAGCGCCCTGCGCTGCTCCTCCTTCCACTCTCTTAACCGCATTCACATTCCAGCCCAGGTGTGAACAGTGTCTCATTAGATCACCGACACCAGCCACCGGCAGGACTCCGAGTCCCAGCGAGCCGGATCGATGAGCGCCGCGGCCCACTTCATCTTGGCTGCGACGACGGGACGACGCGAGCCGAGGACGGGGCCGAAGGGGCTCTGAGAGCTCAACATCTGTGGGATCATTTAAAAAGCAGCGGAGGTGGAGTTTACACTCAATCGGCAAAATGGCCCTCTGCCGCCACAATGTGAACACAGCGGTGCTCTGGGGACGGAGGGCAGTCGATGGAGGGCCCTCAAACAAGTGGCAGCGCAGGAGTGGCTGTGTGTGTGTGTGTGTGTGTGTGTGTGTGTGTGTGTGTGTGTGTGTGTGTGTGTGTGTGTTGAATGTAAAAGTGCAGTGAAGAATACAGCTATCTAAGATATTGAATCTGACTGGAACAGAATTTAGAGAATGAAAGTTTGGTTTATATGAGGACATACATTGTGTGACACGCCACACACACACACACACACACACACACACACACACATCCCACAGAAACCAAGCCAATACAGACACAAACGGTTATTCTTTAGAAAATACGGCTCCTGACAGTTGTCGCCATTCTTGTTTCCACACAAATAAAATAAGGTATCACTATTGTCTGCTGAGCTGGTAGTTATCCTCATATTTTCAACACCACTTTGCTTTTCATCATTTTCCCTCCTTTCCATGTCCTCCAAAGTGTGGGACAAATGGGAAAAATAACAAATACCGATGTATTATTCAGTAGACGCCAAATGCATAAATACATTAAAAAGTTTCAAAACACAAACCCCTTGTCTGGTATTAGCAGGAGTGCGTGTGTGTGTGTGTGTGTGTGTGTGTGTGTGTGTGTGTGTGTGTGTGTGTGTGTGTGTGTGTGTGTGAGCAGATAATGTTTGTTTTTTTGCCTGCAGCTTTGCGAGAGGTGAACGCTGGAGAGCGATGAAGAAGACAGAATTTGTCTTACAAGTATCAGTGGACGCAGACGAGTGGAACCGCGAGTATAGATGGATTCCAGCAAAGCCCATTCTCATCTCTTTATGTGTGTGTGTGTGTGTGTGTGTGTGTGTGTGTGTGTGTGTGTGTGTGTGTGTGTGTGTGTGTGTGTGTGTGTGCGCGAATGGCCGAAAGACGATAACAAGAATGTATGTTTTTCAATCTATCTGTTTGCAAAATGCCTAGAGTGTGCGTATATTTCACTAAGTACGTCTGGGATGTGTGTACATGCAAAGGGTTATAAACACAGTACACACACACACACACACACACACACACACACACACACACACACACACACACACACACACACACACACACACACACACACACACACACCGTCTGTCAGGTTCTGCATGTTATGGTTATGAATACCAAGCAAGAGTCAATGCCCTAAGGAAATGAAAGCACGAAACCCGAGTTATTTACAATGACCTCTCGCCCTGTGTGCGCGTGTGACTGCGTGTGCGTGCACATAAATGTGTTCGGCAATCACCCCGGAGGAATTTGATTACTCTGCGTGTGTGTGTGTGCGTGTGTGTGTGTGTGTGTCTGTGTGTGTGTGTGTGTGTGTGTGTGCGTGTGTGTGTGTGTGTTACTACTGACGAGAGTAGCAGCAAGAAACAGAAAGAGGGAAATGGAAGAGAGGGAAGGAGAAGGAAAGAAAGAAAGTTAAGGAGCGGCCGGAGCTATTTTTGGCTGGTCCAACAGCGAGGGATGGAGAGGGGGATGAAAAAGAGAGAGACATGAAGAAGAAGAGGAACCGAATGGGAGGGAGGAAGGGGGGAAAGAGAGATGAGGAGGTGAGAAGGAGGAGTGGGGGGAGTGAGAGGAAGGAAGGGGTAAAGCTATTGGAGGGGTATAACTAACAAGGGAGATAAGGGGAAAAGACAACAAGAAGAAAAAAAAAGATTAGCAGAAGGAACGAATGGAGGAAAACTGGAGGAGAGCCAAAACGGGGGCAAGCGAGGAGCAGAGGGCAGAGATGACTGTGCAGAACACTGTTATCTGCTCCGGCAAAGCCCAAAAAAGTAATCTCCGCCATCGACAGCTATTACCACCAGTCCATTGTCACCGGGGCAACAAAAGGGATCGCCGGAGCATGAGCGAAGAGGGAAGTGGAAGGAGAGAGCGAGGAAGAAGAGGAAGTGGAAGAGGGGTATGTGGGGAGGAATTAAGGAGGTATTAAAGCAGGTGGGCTTTCATCTCCAGCTCTCCGGCTCGGCTCCAGAAC
Source organism: Myoxocephalus aenaeus (assembly GCA_038501785.1). Classification (NCBI taxonomy): domain Eukaryota; kingdom Metazoa; phylum Chordata; class Actinopteri; order Perciformes; family Cottidae; genus Myoxocephalus; species Myoxocephalus aenaeus. The sequence continues at coordinate 6,476,608 of JBAMJR010000040.1, read as the reverse complement.
CGGGCTTTCGCTTGCAGGAGATTTTCCTGAAAGCGTCTCCTCCCCGCCGGCCTTGGGCCCTGCGAGGGGATAAATCAGGGCTCCAACTGGCCCCCGGCCCAGACACCTTAACAACCAGCCGCGCCGGCACCAGGCGGAAGACAAAAAAAGTGCAACTGGGGTAACGAGCACAGGTCAGAGACGGCAATAGCGCCTCTGCGGGGGTTGGAAAGCCTTTCACGTCGGTGAGGGAGGAGGAACACGAGTCAAACCGTCTCGGTGAGGCGTCGCTTCCCCCGCCAGCAGCTTCAGTGCTCCTCGTCACACAGACGTGTGGAGACGAGGAGCCGCCGTCTCACATGTGACTCCAGAATGTCACATCGGTGTCACATCGGCACCGTCAAAACATTCGGTCAAATTTCATCCATCATTTTTATTTATTTTATTTATTTTTTTATTATTATTATTATTATTATTTATTTATTTATTTATATATATTTGTATTAGTATTATTATTGTATATATCTTTCATCCCTGCTGTTTTGACATCTTATTTTCTGTCTGTAAATTGCTGCTACTCCAAATTTCCCCTTGGGGATTAATAAAGTATATATTCATTCATCCATCTAAATCCATCAGTTAGTTTCAAATAACACATTCCGATGCGGCAATACAGTACAGCATGTTCTGCAAAAAAAATCGTATATCTGTAAACTATATCCAAGCGGAGGGCTCACGAATAAGGACTAATGTGCTCTGGCGAAGACGCTTAGAGGGAAACGTAATTGTTGCCGGGATTACGTTTCCTTTGACACCTTTCCAAACATTAACCAGAGGCCTGTCTCACGAAGCTGGATTAACATACCCGGGGTTTCCCTCAGTTATCCAGCTGCACTTAACCAGATGTCCGCGGTCTCGCTTATTGGTCTCACGAAGCCGGTTATCAACTCGTTAAGTGAACCCAGGAGCGTCTCATCTAGATCTGTGCTCGTGCACATAAAAGGGGCGGAGTTAACTCCGTTACACCAATTGTGCACCATGGAGAAGCCGCCGAGAGCAACGTATTTTACAACGGAGGAGCAAACCATAATCTTAAGAATGTACGAAAAATATAGAGAAAGAATACAAGCAAAAAGCAACACTGCTGCAGCAGCCAGAAGCCGCAAAGAATCGTGGCAAAAAATCGCCGACTCCGTCAATGCATAAGTTACTGGGATTGTAATATTAAATCACTGTCTCAAATGTATGTGCCTATTTTGATTATCTTTTCGTTTTAACAATTTAACCTCATTTCAGTTGCAACCCCAGCTATAAGAACATGGGCGCAAGTTAAAACGAAATACAAGAACATAGTTCAAAGTGGTCAGTAAGTTTATTATAATATCTTCCAGGCTACATGTATGATGTGAACAATATTATACAATTATCCTTCTATTGTGAAAGTAACTTGAGTAACGTGTGGGTTGGGGTTTCCCCCCACAGTGGATAGTGAGACCCTCAGGGTCACGCTGCTACCTAGACAAATGCCATCCGTGATGGAGGTAACAGTAAATTCAAACTGTCATACACTTACAAGCAATCTGTTGGTGCTGATCGTGCATTAAAGAGGAAGAAATATTTTGCCACTTCTCATGTCGGCCACTGAGGAGGCAACAGATGAAGAGACGCTCTCTGGAGCGCTGCTCTTACTATCCGTGCGCCTACCTCAACGGGATTCAGTAGAAATGGGCAGGCCGTTTTTCCAAGACAATGATTGGCCAGTAGGCGGTCTTATAGACCCGCTGAGATCTTATCCGGGAACTTAACCTGCTCCGGAGCAGGTTGGGCGTTCAGCGTAAGTTACCGGGGCAACGTACCCCGCTAAGAAGTGAACCAGCTTCGTGAGACGGAAAACCCAGAAGTTAATCCAGAAGTTACCTCGCTAAGACGAAATCCAGCTTCGTGAGACAGGCCTCAGGTGCTTTGGGTTTTCAAAACATAAACATAAACATTTTTTTCTCATGCTTGAGTTGCAAAGAGTGGATATTGGACAATGAACATTTCACAGATACGTTCAATATAAGTACTTCCTCATTAAACTGGGAGAGAACGTAATCTCGCCCGGCAGCGCACTTGCGACACGGGTTCCAGTTTTTTTAAGTGATAAATATAGGGGAAAAAACAAATTGTGATGGAGAATTTCTCCCTGCGAAGCCGCACCGCGTGCTTTTATGTCGGAAAGACGGAGCGGGTTCACATCCGCCCGGCCGGCGGGTCTGATGGCCCCGCGCAGGATGTTGGAGCAGACGGAGCAGCAGGTGTGGCGCACTGACGCCTTTCTCCTTTCACCGCGAGGACACAAGAGTGTGTCGGTGCTGGAGAGATAAAGCCCTATAAAGCATGCACACACACACACACACACACACACACACACACACACACACACACACACACACACACACACACACACACACACACACACACACACAGAGGGCTGATAGAGTAGGAGGCAGCAGGCCGTGCTTATGGCCAACTCTCGAGAACACACACACAAAATCAATCTCCATTGATCACTCTCTCGAACCCCAGGCGCCTTCCACCGCACTTTTTGCATTACTTGTTGCACCCCTCCAAGAAGAAAACAGAGTGGAAAAAGAAAGAGAAAAAGAAAAAAGAAAGAAAAGTCCATGTTCCACTAGAGTGGCCACACAAGATGAGTTCTGCAGCACTTCTGTGGCTCTCTCCGGGAGAGGGAGTGTATTTACCGCTCTGCTCCCTAGTTCAATATTGCTAGAGCCAACATGGTGCACGCTCCCCAGCCGACTGCAGTGCACACACACACACACACACACACACACACACACACACGTATCACTTGTCTCTCTGAACCAGAGAGTGTTTCTGCTGACTGGTTTCTCTCTCTCTCTCTCTGCCCTCCGAGTTCTTTCTTTTCTTAACTGACCGCTTTTTTTTCTCCTTCTGGCCTCACGTTGTTAGGGACTCCCTTTCTGGGCCAATTGGAACGCGGCTTCTCCTTTTAATTCTCCGATGGTGTCGGAGGCTGTTATCTGGAGATGTAACCCCCGCCCATCATGAAGCATCGCACCCCCGGAACGATAACGAGGAAGCTGGCGCCGAGCTGGTCTGAGCCATCAAGGGCCGGGTTATGTGGACATTAGGGGGCGACTAAGTGCCCGCGGGTCGTTCCAGCCTGTCCTCAGGAGGGCGCTTAACCGCTGTGATAGCCAGTTCAAAAAGTTATAAGTGAGGAGCTAAATGCATTTAATCTGTTTACACTGTTACGCCAAACTGAGCCAAGCTGAACTGTGCGGATACACGGGCGCCCGCCTGGCATCGATACAGCGATGTCCGCCATGAGTTCAGTTGCGCCGGGAAGTTGGTCCGTCAACTGGAGACGGATTGGTGCCAGTTTTGGTTGCTAATTTGTTTACGGCCTATCTTCCGTTTCTCTTCTCTGAATGAGTGCGGCGTGACGGCTGGCGCTTTGTGCTTTTTAACTTAGTTTGTTGTCGAAGTTGCCGAACCCGAATCGCAACAGTTACCGCGGTGAATGCAAGGGTATTACCAATAGGAACGTTTGCAATAAGTGCACTCGAAGAGCGTAGGCCTCCACTGAACCCCAAACGTTGCGCCCTTCTGCAAAAGTGTCCCGTAGAATCAGGGCCTGTAGAATCAGGGCCCTTGCAGAGCTGTGTGACTGTGGCCACAAGTGTAGTGTGTAGTGTGCACGCAGCACCAGTGGAGAAGCGGGCCATGAGGTCGACAGTCTTCAGCTCAGTAAATATCAGTTGCACGGCGATAGCCATCTAAAGTTTGGCTTGACATTGGCTACTGGTCATACCAGAGTGAGTGAGGCCGCACTGTAGCGGTCAAACCCATGAGTGTGTTGAGTGAGCACGGGGCATTTAGTGTCTGAGAATTCATCCTTTTTCACTTGCAAAAGGAAGAGACGTGTTATTTCTTCTCTTAAAAAAGTCCCACAGTCTTGCACGAAGTAAGCAGCAAGTAAGTAGCGAAAAAATTGAATATATATATATTCTTTTGTGTCCGCACTCCTGAGTGCCAGATAAGACTTCCCGAGTAGATTTGAATTGCACGTGACGACGTCTCAGAAAGGTGGCCAATTCGCTTACCCCATAATAAAAAATAAAAAAAACACCATTTAAATCGAATGAGTCAAACGAGGCTTCGCACAAAAAGCGCCAAATGTGCCCGCCCACGCAATTCTTATTCTCTCAGCTCTCCCCCTCCCCCGTATTCGCCTTTCTCTTCCTCCATAATCTCAGCCAGAGTGACCTGCCCAGACCCTCTGTACCGAGCTGAATTTATTGGAGGCAGAGAGAGAATGAGATCCTGTCAGTCTGCTTCCCCTGACATCCTAACCCTTACCCTCCTCTTTCTTTTTCTCTCTCAAACACACACACACACACACACACTACTGGCAGACATGCACGTGTACCACCCTACACAACCGTCACCGTCACCTCAGCCTAAAAATATCCTTCAATTCAGCCATACATTCTGATGAACCTCAAACCAATGCAGCGTGAGGATAAAGTCCATCTTCCATTCAATGGAACGGTTTTGGACTTTCGGAGGGCGGCCCCGTCGGTACCCGGCAGCTTTCTCCACACATGAAATTAAATCTGCCTCCAGTGTACTCTGCCACAGCAAAGTGTGACACTTTCCAACAGTAGTTACTTTTTTTTTGCCCAAAGGTTAATCACAGAAAAGATGTGGGAGACTTTTAAGGGACCTGCAATGTCATGCGGTCAGCTCGGCAATCTGCAAGACATTATTCGATATTTTTTTATGAGAATGAAACTGCAATACAGAAATTGTCATGAAACTTGCCGTATGGATCTGTATAGATGTTATTGAAATAATCGGATTAAATATGTTCCGTTTGCTTGGATAATCATGAATGATGTAATCTTATATTTTAGAGGTTGGGGGTTGTTGTTTTTTCTCGCTTGTATAATCATTGTTTCTTTGAACATTACGGATCATGACGAATAAATGATACGGAAATGCAAAATACTAGCCTGCGAATGTTATATGTCCAGGGCTTTTATATTATTAGTTTCATAAATACAGGCGCAATCCAACCGGCTCTGTACCACGTGATTGGTCGATGCCTTTATTTGCTGTGTGAAAGCCCCCAAAAAACGATGTTTTTTTTTCTTTTTTCTGTGTAATATTTGCGTTCTGTGTGAAAGTATTCATGACAAAAACGGCAGTTCAAAAGAATAGACTGACGTGCAAAGTAATCGCACAAATTTTAAATAAATACAGCCCTGGTTTGTGAAGGCCTTTCCACTCCAAAAGAACTCTGTGTTCTTTGAAGAGCAGTCAAAGTTAATGGCGACATGAAAAAGTTGATACATAAAGTGCCTTACCATTAGCATCAATTGCATAGGGCAACTCGCTTCTCCGGTTGTGACGTTTTAAAAGACAAAGCCTCTGTCCTGCTGGTGAGGATGTTGTTATTATCAGCAATACTATCATTAGCATGATCATTATTATTATGTTTAACTTTGGGGGATTTTTTTTCTTTTCCCAGTGACTGCCTGCTGTTGTTTGCCAGTGGTAATTATGGTGCTTCCGATGGCCTAAAACCCTCCAACCCTCCATAAACCATCATTACAGCACACTCACACTCCTTTCTGTCCCTGGATTCCATCTAGTCCTGCACTATTCACCTATTCACTCGCTCACGCGCTCAATCCCTCGCTCACTTGCTCTCGCGTCACCTCTCGTGCGCTAAATGTTTCAAACCTCATTCTTCTCTCAACATAATCTCCATCCATCCCTCCCTCTCCAGATGCTTCTCTCCGCTGTCCCTGTCCACCCCTCGCTCTGTCCTGTACATCTCTTTATCTTTTTCCTCCAGTGGCGAGTCGTCACCGAGCTTGTTATTAGTGCCAGGTCCAACGCCGGCACTGTAATCAGACCCCTGGAATTATCAGCGGGGTCCATCGCTGGCAGGCGGGCGGGCGCGGCGCTGACAGAACACTATGCTTATTATCTGAGGCAAAAGCTTCTGGCAGGAAGCCGCCCGCTCCCCTCGGAGCCCTGGATCTTGACGGGCTCTGCTGAGGAGGAGCGACGAGAGCGAGAGCCGGAGTATAGGCATCCGCCAGGGGGGAGGATAAAACACACACTGGTGGCTACCAATGGGTAGTGCCACTTAAGCACTGGGAGCGTGGCCATATTGGAAGGACAAAAAGATTGGACATAATGGGGAACACGTTTTATTATTGGGGGGTAAAGACAGGAAGGCAAAGCCTGTTGTATTATAATATTATAGTATTGGCGCAGGGTTTAATGAGAGTCCCTTTACTCGACAATAACACGCAATTTAGTGTCACTCAGAGACTCGCAGCGTTTGTGTTTCAATCAATTAACTACCCCGTTTGTTTTGCAAAGAGCAAAACATACCAAGTCCATCATCATCAACCCCACCACACACACATTCGCCACGCTTGACGTTTATCCACCTATATTATGCTTCACGGAATTGAAATTCAACTCTCACCGCGCTTTAATGGAGAGTGTCAGTCACGGGTCAGATTGCTTTCTGTTAATGCTTGGATTCATCTTTTCTGGATCAAAGGCGCCGATTTGATCTCTCAAAACCGTCCAAAACCCTGCGTGTAACACCGGTGACGCATCAAATACAACACACACACACACACGCGCGCTAACATAAAAAAAAATTACGACAGCCGCTCTTCTGTCGGTCGAGCATGGCAGCAGGGTGCCGACCCGTGACCGTCTCCTCAACTTAGATGTGCTCCCAGCAGTTGAACTGTGCGTGTGTGTGTGTGTGTGTGTGTGTGTGTGTGTGTGTGTGTGTGTGTGTGTGTGTGTGTGTCGGAAAGGAAATAAAAAGCTCTGTTCGTGCTTCCACATGTCCGCCTCATTGTACCGACCGCCGATCGCTTTCAGGCGTGTTGGAGCTGTGTTTTACTGCTGATGCAAACTGAACCTTTTTTGGTCCCCGCTTGTGCTGTTGCAAGCTTTCCACTGGCGGGAACCAGCGGGATGCTTTTATTGTGGAGGAGCTATGGGAAGTGGGTGGTACTTACAGCAGGGCCCCTTGCGCAGGACCTTGATGCGCCTCTGCGTGTTGCACTGGGCCTTCTCCAGCTCGCACTCGTTGGAGTAGGTGGACGAGTCCGAGCCGCACACGGGCGCCACCAAGGACGGACAGTCCACCCTCTTGCAAACGCACTCGGCCTTGGCCGGGTCCGCCTGGTCATGCTCACACACGGCGCCGAAGCCGCACAGCATCCCTCTGCAGCCTGCCGGAATCAGGAAGAAAGGGGGAAAAAAGCTGTTAGGAATGCTACAAGAACATCTGATCAAGTGAGCACTTTTTAGTTCACACGTTCAGTTTTCACGAATGAATGCGGGGAAAGTTTATGTTTAAACATCAGGCGGATTGGTCTCTGTTGAGGAGGAGCTCTAGCAACACCATGAGGGATTAAATGTGATCCTGGCAGAAAGCAAACAGATGCTCTCAATTCATTCAGGGGAGAATCCACCCACCCATGCAGAGCGAAGCACAGTGTGTTGTTGGGCAATAGGCTCCCCACGAGCCTATTGCAGAACTTGGAAAAGCTTCAATAGACAAAAAAAATAAAGCTAAAGTACAAAGTCAGCAGCAACATTAGAATCAATCCACAGACAGCATTCTCACGGACGGTTTATTTTCGCCCTCTGAAGAGGCTGCGGCCTTTCAAAACATCAGCGACGAGCGGCGAGCAGACAAACCGAGGGCAGCCGACCGCTTCAAGGCCTCAGCTCGTCGGGCGGTTTGATTCGTCCACTTCCCACCGACTCCGCTCGGGCCGGGAACGCGCAAAACTGCCAAAACCACGTCGGAGGCCGACGAAGGCACAGAGCAAACAGGGAGTACCTGTGTGCGTACACAAACATCAACTTAGAGAGCAATTCGCCCCGCATAGTGGCATCCACAGCTGCTGTGGCCCTGTGCCCACTCAGAGAGGGCTGATGGGCAGCCAGCTGGCGTGACCGTCCCTGCCTAAGCGCTGGGGGGGGGGGGGGGGGCTAAAAGAGATGGCAAGCTCTCACAGGTAGCAAACCTGATTGGAAATCAATGGGCGAAAGCACATGAAAATCCACTTAAAATAAAAAAGTCCTCTTGGTTGGAGGAGCGAACTACCAGTGTGACTGCTAGGGGGGATATGCACGCACACGCACACACACACACACACACACACACACACACGGCTATTTCTTATCAGTTGCGCCCAGGCAAAGACTAAATGCAAGGCGGCATGTCCACTCGGACTCGCTGGCAGGTGGCTTTCTGCGGCGCTGGATAGACAGAGAGACAGTCTGAGAGACACGTACGCACATACAACGCCTTGTGTGCAGCATGGACAACTGGTCCAGCATCTGCCCAAGGCATCTCATTTGGTCTCTCTCCTCGCACCGAAGCACAGCGTGCAAATGTGTGTGTGTGTGTGTGTTTGTGTGTGTGCGGAGTGACAGGCGAGGAGGTTGTTTTTGACTGGCCCACTGTTCCCTGTGGGAGAGCGCCTGACAGCTACCTGAGCTCACTCCCTTTTGTACCAGGGGAAAAGGAAGCGTGTGTGTGTGTGTGTGTGTGTGTGTGTGTGTGTGTGTGTGTGTGTGTGTGTGTGTGTGTGTGTGTGTGTGTGTGTGTGTGTGTGTGAGAGAGAATCTATATCCATGAATGCATCTGTATTCCTGACTGCATGTGTGTGTCTAAGAGGTGTAGGCATTAGGTGTCTCACACACAAACACGCCACACACACAGAGCCAGGTGCTAGCAGGAAGGCCTTGTCATGACCGCCCCGCTGCTCTGTCATCACTGCCCACCGTGCGGAGGTGTCTCCGTGCACGCGGGTGTCAGTGCGTGTCTCGGAGGCGAAGCGATGCGGGCGGAGCGACAAGAGGTGAAATTCAATCGAACTGTGTCAGATGTGTACAAGACCGAGGGAGGGAGGGTGTCTGATAGCATGACAGGAAAAGAAAATGTATTTAAAAAAAAAACACACACACAAGAGGAAAGAGGTTGCGGGTGTCCAAACGACAATCTCCGAGTGGCTTTAAAGGTATCATCACAATATATAGGAAGCACCGGTAATGCCTAAAATAATAAAGCAAATAAGATTGCAATTAATACACATTGTAAACAGTGACAATGAACACACCATCTGGAGAGAGGAGAAAAGAAAAATTCCTGGATGCCAGCAGTGGTTTGTAACCAGATCTCTACTGCAGTGTTTCCCGATGAGAAGAATCTCTCTCTCGCCTCGAGCTTAGCTGGCTGACAAAAGGCCGACACCAGAGCCGAGGGGCTCAGTCAAAGAGAAGGTGTCGAGTGCAGGCCTCGGTCGGAGTGTACAAACTGCATACTTATGCACTTGGGGGGGCTACCCGAGAAAAGATACCACGCTTCTGATTTCTTAAGAGAAACCTGTAGTAGTCAACGTGACCGGGAAAAAGAAGACCAACAAAAAGTTTGTCCACAGTGAATTCAAACTGAACCCAGTTTGATTGACAGGTGATCTCGGCGAGTGCAGACAAACAATAACAGGGAAAACAGCGGTGGAGGCCACTACTTCACAAAGATGACAAACCTTCGGGGGGCCAGGGCAAGAGGCTTTCCCCGCGGCGTTCGCACACTCACGGCGGTGTGTGTTGAGGCACTAAAAAACAAACAAAGCATATTTACACATCTGCTGTTGGGGGGAAGGGGGGGGCGGTCCCGTCCCTTTGCCTTTGCCACACAAGCCTGAGACTCGTTTTGTCCCGTGTAGGGTGACGTGAACGTGATTAAGTTGGAGGTTCTTGGTCAATTTAGTGGCTCGTAAATTTTCAACAAAATTCATGCTATCCTGCTAACCTAGCAATTCATGCTAGCCTGCTAACCTAGCAATTCATGCTAGCCTGCTAACCCAGCAAATGGCTAGCATGAATGCTAAAAAAAAACACGTTGCTTTGACCCTTTCCTGTTGCTTAGACGCCATTTCCTGTGTTAAACAATGAATGGTGTCCAAACCTTACACTACATTTGTTTCCTCGCTTGTTGTACCTAATAAAATGGCATTTTAGTGTTTCAATGGCTTAAGTTGCAATATATGGAATTCCCAGAAATTGTTCCACAGCCATTGCTTTTGTGATAAATGTCTTTTCTGGGTCCCATGGCCTCTGATCTTAGAGCCTCCTACATTTGAAACAGTCCCAATGGGATTTCATATGGGGATTAGCTAGGGTGACCAGATTTGAGTTTGTGAAAAAGAGGACACTTCGCTCCGGGGGGGGGGGGGGGGGGGGGGGGGGGGGGGGTAGCAGTAGTGTGTAGCATGCCGTGAACTTACATTTACGTTGAGATCGGTCGACCAATGACAGTTCTCTCTACAGTCAGAGCTTGCGCAAGAAGGTGGAACGTGAGGGAGATACCATTTCCAAAACTTGTAAGGGGGTAATAACTATTTTCCCGCACGTAGCAAAATCCCGGACGTTTTTTTTAGGTCTCGAAAAGAGGACATGTCCGGGAAAAAGAGGACGTCTGGTCACCCTAGATTAGCATCTATTGGGCTATATTGTTCCGCCTCTGTGGTGATTGTCCCTGGAATGATTTATTTTTAAAGAAGCGCTCCAGCATTAACATAGAGTTTGAGTGCAGTTTCCACTTTGTATTATTTTGACAACTATTATGAAAGGCAGCCCAGAATACAGTTCATATGCTAATGCTCATTTAATAAGAGGGCTCAAGCCACTTGGCTCTAAAGGTGGGCACGTTACAACACCGTCACATAACTGCATCCATAATCCTCAGCAAGCCTTGACTATACGTGAGATATCAAAATAAAAGCTTTAGCCACATAATTCAAGCATACCAAAGGTCCGTATCGAGGTCTCCAGATAACGGATGTGCTTTTAATGAGAACAACTATGCTGTGCCACTGGGACTAATGGGCACGACCTTTGGAGATTATTTTCTCTCACTTGAGTAGTGAAAGTTCTGTGTGTGTGTGTGTGTGTGTAACTCAGCTTCCAGCTGAGTTGAGATGATGATTTGTAAAATAGAAAAAAAGAAGAAGAAGCCTATTCTTAATCTTGAGTGGCTGGCTGCACAGCCGTGCTTTTATACCTCGCTCACTAGTGACAGCTGCTGTACACCGTCTCCATCAGGATGAGAGTTAATACTTCAACAGTTTCACTGTTTGCTTGTCTCGATGCTAAAACCGTAGAAACACAACGACGGGGAACGCTGTAGCCAAGTGTCATCTTTCAAGACAGAAAGCTTTGCTTTTTGAGTGCAGTGTGTGTGTGTGTGTGTGTGTGTGTGTGTGTGTGTGTGTGTGTGTGTGTGTATGTGTGTGTGTCTGTGTGTGTGTGTGTGTGTGTGTGTGTGTGTAATACATGCGCCCGCTTGCCTGCCAGTCCATGTAAGTGTGTGAGGTAATCTGCCTCCAGTCCAGCAGCGTTAAAAGCTTCACATCCATGCTCTTTTTTTCCCCCATTCTTCTATCCGTGGCGTAGGAAGAACATCCCATGGGATGGGGGGGAGAGAAAGCATGTCCAGTTTTGCGCTTGTCAAGGCAAACGTCTCACACAGGTAACACTTCATGTCGTGTTTGGACGGCACATCCATTAACTACGACAGGGTGTCGGAGCCTCGAGAATGTTCAAGGCGCCAGTCAGTGGGCTGTCAAAGGAAAGGGGTCCGCGCTGTTGTGATTAAAGACACGGTGAAAAAAATAAAAAAAGTCAAATCTGGCAGTTTCCCCACAGATTGCAGTGGATCAAAGCATGCGTCATGGTGCAAAACGTCTGACCGCGTCACAGCAATACAGACCGAGTGCTTTCAAAACACAGTATTGGATTCAGAGCCCAGCGGATGGAAAGACACACAGTCCATCATGTGACATGTCATTGCTTGCTCTTCAGCGCAGATTGAGACGGACACAGATTCAACCAACATGCCATCCGAAACCAGTAGCCCCCATTACTTTGAGACGGCGTCCACTCTGTGAGGAGAACGTCCCTGCAGCCCGTGTTTGCGCTGAAATGCTCGATCAGTTTCATTGTTCTGCTGCCTTGTTGCGTTTACCTCAAACAAAGTGAAAAAGGGCGAGAAATGGACCGTTGCAGCGATACACGAACGCATTCAGGCCCAATAAGGCGTGACAAACTCAAAATGGCTACTTTAGGGAAGGAGCGCTATTCTCTGCCGACTGGAGGGGGGGGGAGGTGTCTGTCACCGTTTTGAATTATTTCACAGCAGTCCAGTGCGCTTCAGCTGGACGGGTAAAAGGAGTCGGAGGGGAAAGCGGGGAAAGAGGGGAAAAGGAAAAGGTGTGCATCAATAATTACCCGTCCCTGAACTTTACACGGGCAACAGGAATAGCGGCTGAATTATCGGAGCGGCGGCGCCCCCAAAATGGCAAAACGTGTTCAGGTGAAAGCTCCAATTGTGCCGTGGCGAGATTGCATCTGCAACAGCGGCAGCGGCGACTAACGACCTGCCGGCTGTCAGGGAGTCCGGATACGGAAGTTGATGGAGGGAGAGACACAGCTCGGTGGCACAGAAGCGACATTGCATTAATGTTGAATGAGTCTAAATTCATTACGCTCTAGCGCTCCTGAGGGACATCTTCCACTTACTCCCTAATAAAGGGAGCCTTTCTTTCCAGCTGACGCTAAGTAATACAGATGTGCTCCTCGGCCCGGCCCTCTCCTCCCTCTGTCTCTCTCTCTCTCTCTCTCTCTCTTTCTCTCCACCTCCTTCTCTCTCCATGAGAGGGCTTTAGACTCTCTATCAATGTCCTTTTGCAGTGAGGGGACTGGTTGCTATGGGAACAGCCGGTGATGCAACCGGCACAGAGCAGCCTTGCCTCATCTGGTCGGAAGCGGAATGGAAACTTTACGTCATGCACACAGGTGGTTTAGATGTGTGTAAACACACACACCTGTGCAACTTATGTATGGATCCCCCATATATATATATATATATATATATATATATATATATATATATATACAGCAGGTAAAATAAGTATTGAACATGTCACAATTGTTCTCAGTAAATATATTTCTAAAAGAGTTATTGACATGACATTTTCACCAGATGTAGTGAAGTAATCCATACGTACAAAGAAAATCAAACAAATAAGTTCAGAAATGAAGTTACTGTAGTGTGTATATATATATATATATATATATATATATATATATATATATATATATATATATATATATATACATACATACACACACTCCCTGCAGTGTTTTCATTTGCTACAATTGTGAAGCTATCTCCATCACTTTCTGTCTGCTAAATGCTTTGGGGTGAAAATGTAATTTTGAAAATCTAATTGTCTCACCATGGCAGGGCCGAGGCTCTGTTGTTGGTGCAGTGTGGTATTGATTAACAGTTGCATGGAAGTTCAGCAACAGCGCAGAAGCCAATGTAAATTAAAAAAAAGAAAAGAAAAATAATAATTAAGAAATAAACTCAACGGTGGGCAGCAGTTATAAATGGTAAGATATCTGAAGGTAAAAAGCAGCCTCCTCCTATTGATCTCTGGTTAGCGGGGCCTCGGGGGGACCGATGCAGTCAATTATCGATGCCGCTGCAATCATACAACGCCCAGCGTGAAATAAAGAATACATCTGCTCACAAAGGAACACCCCACCTTACCGGCTCGATACGAGAGACATGGCTTCTTTAAACCAGTTAGTTGAAAGGAAAAGGAGGGAGAATGGAGACTCTTTCAAAGGTTGGTTTTTTTTTTCAGAAGGAGAACGACGTTTCTCTTGTCCTGCTTTGTCAACCGCGGCGTTCTTGCCGAGGCGGCGGCAGAACGAACAAATTGACGGAAAAAAAAACTAACTGCAGAGAGCTTTCTTTTTTCTCGTTTATTTTTTATCCGTGGCTTTAGTCGCAGCTCTGTGTGCACGTGGAGGCCGGTGCGGCGTGTTCTCATTCCCTCACAGAAGGACGGGCAATCAATTTCCCTCTCTTCCTGCTGCTTCCTAAATGTAACACACACACACACACACACACACACACACACACACGCCTCGTACAGCTGAGTGCCTGGGCCCTGACCCGGCTAACACGCGGGATGACCTTATTTACCAAACGGTGACCTCGCCGTGTCCAGGCCTGTGCCCTCTGAGAGTGAGAGTGAGAGAGAGCGAGAGCGAGAGAGAAAAGGGATGCGGGAGGGGGTGTGGAGCCGTAAGAGCTTTTATTAAAGTAATACTGTACGAGAGAAAGAAAGAAAAAAAGGTGAAGGGAGGTTAAAGCGAAATATGAGAGGCCGAGGGAAAATACGTACAATTCCAATCTCTCTCAGTTAAAAAAAACTAAAAATGCGTGCCTCGTATATTGCAGTAGGTGTGAAGAGAATCCTCACCAGCTGCAAACACTCTGAAGATGGACAATTTCTCTTATAGGTCCTTTAAAAAAAACATTTAAAAAAACACCATGTGTCTTCATAAAACGGCACGGTTAGTTGTGTTCAATGCCCTTATTTACATCTCTGATCTGAAATCAATAGGTCACCATTGAAATACATCAGCCTTTGGATCTTTAGATATTGACTTTGTTGCTCAGTCACCTCAGCAGCTGCAGCTGCTCTGAGATTTTGTCATTGCTATTTCTAGTCTCCCTTGGCTATGGGTACTTTTTTTATTTTAATGAAGTCCCGATGGCTTTAAGTGTAAACATTAGAAAAAAGGACACATACGGAAGCCACAGTGAGCACACACACACACACACACACACACACACACACAATATGTGCCCCGCATGTTCATTTCTGTTGTTTTGTTTTCGGGAAGTTGTGTTTCTTTGTAGGTGTGCCAGCAGCTTTTAGGTATATTGTGTTTGTACTCCTCCTTATCGCCTCCGAGCCGTTCGTGTACCGCGAAGAAGACAATTAGCAAAAAACACCATAAACCAACCTCCACAATGCCGAGGAGGAATAGTAATTCACTGTAAAGTCGTATCTCAGATTCATGGGTTACTTTAGTGCCTTTCAACATGCCCTGCAAAGAAAGAAGCACAGGGAAATGGTATTGTCCTGCCGATGGGAGGGGAGGGAATCTGAAAATCCTTCAATGTGCGGTTTCCTGGAGGAAGGGACTGTTTAATTTGACTTTTTTGGCATTGACCCTGGATCGCTATCAACGTTACTTGTAGAGATTGGAGAGATGTAGAGATCCCCGGTGTGTGAAGGAGAGGTACCGAAAGTCCTTCCTTCCTGCTGCTGCCAGACTGCACAACCG
Organism: Myoxocephalus aenaeus; assembly: GCA_038501785.1. Classification (NCBI taxonomy): domain Eukaryota; kingdom Metazoa; phylum Chordata; class Actinopteri; order Perciformes; family Cottidae; genus Myoxocephalus; species Myoxocephalus aenaeus. Next base: position 6,461,326 of record JBAMJR010000040.1, on the reverse strand, counting down.
GCTGAGCTCCCAGTAGACCACTTCTACCACTTCAAATACACTGTTCATAATAATAGTTATATTTATTCTATCTGTATATATATATATATATATATATATATATATATATATATATATATATATATATATATAATATACCTAATTCAGTATTGTAGTTTGTGCACTCCAATTACTATTCTTCAACAGTAAGAAGCTGATTGACGTTTAAATTAATTCATCAGGTTACATTTCAAAGGACATCTTCACTTCAGCTGGCTTTCCTTTGAGCATTCTGCCTACCCCCCTTTCAACTTTACCCCAACCTCTACGTTTGATGTTTCATTCAAATGTTTTTAGGCACTGAGGAACTATATCGCCAATGCATCTTTTTCCCCACCCACTCGAGTGTGAGAGGTGGCTCCGAACCCCCTGGAGCAGATCCCTCTGGTTCACTTTGTTTGGCCGGGATGAGAACACAGCGTACAGCCGACGCAATTCCATTGAGACCTTTTTTTAAGAGAGGATCCAGAAACACATCTTTAAAACCCAAGGCATGGTTTGGGAGCGTGATCGCACTGCGATGCAACCCTAATAAATTGTGTTCATAATGGCTTCGGCACGCTGTGATTTATTGGTAATCTATTGAATTCAGCCGGGCAGACGTGTTCCCCTTTACCAAGCGCGGGATCGATAAATCTAAGTCTCAATCTTAACGAGGCTTATGATTAGTTGTGGTTCGCTTGGAATTCTGCAGCGCAGTTAACCGAGCACCTAACTACCCGTCTCCTCGCGTCGATCACTCTCTTCTCCCGCCCCCTTTTTTTCTCGTTTACTCACACTTTTTATCTTGTAGGTCTCCAAATACAGCAGGTGCTGGGTCTCCATAAATCAGCCCGAAAATGTGACAACTCTTGACGGCTTCGAACATCTGCCTAATCACGCTTGTTATGGAAGAAGAAATACATGAAGGGTATAAGAGGAAGTCTTATATCAGGCAGGGACAAGAAACAAGGAAACGGAGGGAGGCGGAGGGAGAAAGACGCAATGAGGATGTGAGGGTGATCGACGTGATCGTAGTGCCTTGCCGCTCCTAATGAGTCGCATGGGGAATGGCACCACGCTGCGTGTTGGCGACGAACAAACTTTTTAGCTTCACAGGCTTCTTCTTCTTCTTCTTCTTCTTCTTCCCCAGTTCTCTCTCCGAGCTTGCCTCGGCCCCCAGTCTTATCAATAATGGAGGCGTTGGTGACAGAGCCCGATTCTGTCACCTCACATCTCCTCCACAAGCTCAGCAGCAGGCGGAGATGCTCCTCGAGAACAGATTACCGCTGGTCTGCAATATACATGAAGAAAAGCAGCATGGCTGCCAGCGCCCAACCCCCCCCCCCCAATTCAATTATTCAGCTAAGCCCGCATTGTGAGCCGAGGAGCCCTCCTCTTTGTGTTTGAGCTCATCGTCTGAGCCCACCGTCGCCTCCCAGAGGCCCGTGATGGACTCTGAGCACAAATACTTGAACGCTCGCTAATTGCAAATATAGGATATTACGTGGGAGCGCGAGGGGCGGGTTTCTTTTTCTTTCACGGCGGAGTGCCGAGGTCGAACGTCGCCTCGGCTTCCGCTCTCTTTTCCCTCCAGCTCTCGTCGGCCCCGCCGGGCGAATGTTTCATCAGCGCTGCGTTGCCTCGAACTTCATCCATTAAAAAGGAGTGCCGGTGCGAGCGAGCAGCAGTGGCGGCGGCGGGGTAAAAGCTTGCCAACTCTGTCACTACCGCGGCATTGGAGTTTTGAGACACGCTGCTTCATTTCCACAACAAGCCACTCTAGTTTAGGAGGGATAGTGCGACCAATCCCAGAGGTTATGGGCCACCAAGGGGAAAGGGTTGCTTTTAGAATGGGTTGCCTAAAAGTTGTGCCTTCTAGATCTGCCGGATACCGACATGGAGACTCCACGAGCGTTGTTTCCTGGCTTCATGGTCGGTATAATTATGTGAGGCCGCCTCAGACGAACTGTGGGACCTTCTATCTCACAGCAAACACTTCATAACAGAGTTACAGAGGTGTCATTTTCTTTTATTGTATTATTGTATGTTTATTGTATAAAACACAACTACCCAGGCTTTTCTGTTTTCTTCCCTCGTGCGGTTTCGTCAGCTATACGCGGATGTTAACCATCCTAACTGCATTTTCAGCTCCGGACGATCCCGACACAGGAAGTGGCCGTTAACCAAGCCAATCGAGCAAAACTGATTTGAGCGGCTAAGTTTGCTCTCAATCAATAAGTGTGTATTTTAGCTCAACGTTAGGAAATTATGGTTGAACAAATCAATGCTGGACGATGAGGAGCCAGAGAAACTCCCGTTAGGAGATTTCTCTTCTGCATTCATGTGTCCCAGGGTAGGCTTGTGTTCATAAAATTATATTCACGTCAGCTTTCAGATGGTAAACACTACACGCACGGCTGATTTCTTGTATTAAATGAGTAGGAAATTGGGTTTTTCATTGCAAATGTAACAAAAATGAACCTCTGGGATCACAGTTTCATAAAATATACCAGTGGCGGGCCGTGGATTTTCTACCTGCGCCTTCAGTGCTGTCTGAGTCCTAGTCGCGATCAGCTGTTTAACAGCTGGGCGCGGTATTACTGCTTCAAGCGCCCTGCTGCGTGTCTCATGCGGTTCACTCACCCACATGCCCGTAACCCTCTGTGCGAAAGTAAGTCTGTATCTCAGGCTTCAGCTTGAGCTTCAAGGTTCCAGTTTCTTCTTCTTCTTCTTTTTGGGTTGTAAGGCGGATTGCATCCAACAAAAGCTACATTACCGCCACCTACTGCCGCTGCACCACTGACCAATCACAGCGCAAGTTAATGGTCACGCTGAGCCCTGTGGCGAAACAAACGTCCATACGCTAGCAGGCCGTTAGCATGTAGTTTAACCGGCTTTTCTCCCATAGAGAAACAGAGGTGAAATCTGATTTCTAGCTTCTAGCTGCAGCAGAGGAAAACAGGAGCTGTGCAATGAGAAAATAAGCTGATAGGGAAAAATTATTATAATACATGTAGTGTATTTGTGAAAAACAATTACATTATAAAATAGCTATAACTTTTAATTATAAAAAAACGCCACTGAAATATACACAACTGCAATGTTCCTGCTCGATGTTCTTTGTGCTGCAAAATATGAGCTCAAATGACTTGCCGAGTGCTAGTAGAAGCATTTGGCATTTTGACGGTTTGAATCGTCGAATCGCTCTGCCAGTTATTCCCATATGACCCGAATTCAATGCTGCCGATCGGCTCCTGCTGGAGGGGGCTCAAGCCAACGGCAGTTTCCTTTAAAGTAAAGAGCTGGAGACGAAAACTGGGCCTCCACGCTGGCTCCAGGGCGCTCCGCTTTCTATTTCTTTTTTTTTCTTTTTTTCTTCTCCGTGATTTCTGGAGAGAGCCCAAGCCAGTGGCAGATGGCGGCAGGATGAGACTCTGAGGCAACCTGGGGAGAGCTTGGAAGGCGAGCCAGGAAGCGTCAGCTCTCAAGTGCTGAGCTGGTCTGCGCTGGATAAAAGGGAGGCGGCCTCCTCCATATGCTCCTCATTGCTGCGCCTGATCGCGACGAGGTGCCCGTGGACGCGAAGCATCGTGGTCGCTGGAGAGCGACGTTGGGTTAGTTGGAGAAGAGATGAGCAATTCTTTTGCCCGGCGGGGAAAAACCTTGTTGAATTGTGTTTAAAGCAAGAAAATGGAGCCAACTAGCCTTTTTTTTTGCCAGTCGGTATTAGTGCCACCATATGGGGGGAAGGGGGAGTGAAACTAGGACGGGGGGGACGGGGGGCCTTCTTCGTCTCCATTTTTTGAGAACCAGGAGGTAAAGGGCATTATCTTTCCTTAAAGCCTATAGATTAATATTGATGTGCCCGGCTGGAAAGCTCCTGCAGGAAATATCGAGCGGCCCCCGATCACGAGGAGTTGATGAAAGCGGCTCCTGGGTGCTCTAGTTTTGCACCTCCTGGCTGTTCACGGGGGTAGTACCCCAACCCCCAACCACTCGCCTCTCGCCGCTCTCTTATACCCAGACTAAGCACTCCATCATCTCCCTCTCCCCTCCTCCCTCGTTCCTCCTCCTCCTCCTATCCCATCTCGCTCCACTCTCAGATCAATAGCCTTGACCTGTTGGTCAATACAGCAATATATCTCCCCAGTGAACCAGAGAGAAAATACAAAGGCTGGGGGGAAACGTGACCTCCCCTCTCTCTGTCTCTCTCGGCCTCCTCCTTGGTTTACTTCTTACTTGTGCGCTAGAGAGAGAGAGAGAGAGAGAGAGAGAGAGAGAGAGAGAAGAGGCAAATAGAGCCCATCAGAGAGCGTCTGTATTTGTCGTGTCGGGAGTCTTACTGCGAGGGCTTTGCAATATTTTCTCAGGGAGAGGGAGGGAAAGGGGAAAAAAAGAAAGAAGAAGAAAAAGGAGAGGAGAGGGGAGTGGAGGATAAGTAGTATGGAGCTGCCTGGAAGAGTGTTTAGCTCCATTCTGTTCATTTGTCTTCATTTCCTCTCTTTCGGAGCGCTTAGCCCATCCTGACCCACACCGCCGCGGCTTCGCTACATAACAGCTCCGAAACCCACGAGCAGCTGCACCTACAGTACAAGCACGCATGCATGCACACACACACACACACACACACACACACTCGCGAGCACTTAGTGTATGCAGATTTGCACATATTGCACAAGCAGAGCCAGGCAGTAACTTCATACTGTGTGAATCAGTGTGTGCCGGTTCATGTATGCCAGGGAAAAGAAGTGTGAGGCGAAGCGAGGCGACACACACACACACACACACACACACACACACACACACACACACACACACACACACACACACACACACACCTCAGAGATACACCAGGGCTGGAAGTTTATGAAATGGTTGGCAGGCTGGCAACCAGACTCTTGGTTCCCAAAAATCCAACAGAATGGTGACCATATTGTATTTGTCTATGAAGGCATGATGATGTTTTTTGTGTAATTATGCCCCATATTTTATCCAGGAAAACAATGAGATCTAGAGCGGTTAACGTCATGAAAATAAAAATAAATCCTGCCTCTCTCTCTCTCTCTGTCTGTCACACATTGCTGCACATTAACTCTATTTCAGAAGAAGACGAAGTGGCAGTTTTTAAATCAAATGTGATGGAAATAAGATTTGCGCGCTATATTTAGATTACACATTAGCAGGGGAGTATATTTAGGAGCAAGCTCTGTCATTTCTCATTCGGTGTCAGAGAGGAGACCCCTCCCCAATGTGGCGACGCAGCACATATATCTGGGGTGGTTGAAAGGGTTGAAAGGGGATATTAGCGGTTCCGGTTATTTTGCTCCAGAGCAGACAGACGGTGTTAAGTTGACGTTAATTACTACAAAACCTGCAACAAAATATTAGTGGTGCACCCTGCTCTTGTAGATAGGGATGGTTAAATATCTAAAAAAAAATAAAAAACTATTGTTTATTTCATATTTCTTTTTTTTTTATTTCTCCTTTTTTTGAGCTGCTTTTACCAAATACCATTTCTCACGAGCCTGGAGCTACGAGAATGAGAATGTCTATCAGCAGCAGAGATCACAGTTAAAGATGCACATAGGGGACATTAGAAGAGAGCAGTGGGAAATATCATGGATATGGAAAAAAAACGATATAATGAAGAATACCAAAATGGGTAAGTGGGAGCTACAAATTACTACATTGTTTTTTAGTTTTATCGTTCAATTCTAATCCCTCATCTTACAATTGGCTATGAATGGACAGGGCACCTCCAAAAACAGAAGCTAGTGGCACAGTGGACCAGTGGCTGCCCTGTGGCAGTCGTCAGATCTCGGGCCCTCTGCGTCCTTCAGGGTGCACCCTAAAGGACCCGCCCCTTCAGGGTGCACCCTAAAGGACAAGCCCCTAAAGGGCCCGCCCCTTCAGGGTGCACCCTATAGGGCCCGCCCCTTCAGAGTTCAAGGGTTCTCCTCTGCTGCCAATTATCCCTTCTCCTCCTCGTTCGCCCGGGAAAGAAGATTCCACACCAAAGCCAAAAGATACATTTTTCTTTTCTCAAATTGGTTGCCAACGGCGCCTGCCATCCGACCAAACAATACGGTTGACGGCAACCTGGTTGCCCGGGGCAACTGCTCAGTGGGCGAGCCCCGTACACGTTGACGCCGTTCCTTCCCCGCGTTCCTCCCGTATGTCTTTTAATGTGGCCCGGCACGCCTGCGCTCATCAAATGACACTGCATTCAGACTGCTTTTTTCAACAAATACCGTACTCTTTTTTTTTTCCTCTTTTCACTAACGAGCGGGAGGGCCGGACACCACAACACACCAAGGCTGATGCAAGAAGAGAGACTTGTGTGTGTGTGTGTGTGTGTGTGTGTGTGGTGTGGAGGCTGTCTGGTTCACTGTCATCCCCGTAGTATTGCAATAAGATCCACTATCTGTTCTTCGCAGCCCCGTGACATCAGCTCCGTGTTCCTTTTATATTGATTGATTCCTCTCGCTTTCGTTCCCCCGACCTCTGGGGACATCAGAGGTCAAGCTGAGCTGAGCCGGGCAGGGACTCGGCCTCCACTTCAAGGACGTTCCAGAGGAGCAGGTGTTCGCTGCGACGTCGGAAAGGTGGGGGTCGGGGGGTGGCGGCTTGTGGCGTGAGGAAGCCCCCGCCCGCCCACAAGTGGATCTAATATAATCTGGGCGATGGATTTCAAAGAGGCCTGACCATAAATCCGCTGCTGGACAAGGTTCATTCTGAAATGGAAAAGCCTCAGTAATGTGAACCCTCCCCTCTCTTTGCTCAGTGTATGCTACCGACTGACAGACAGCATCCATTAGCTTGGATTCCCCAAAGTCACATAATAACAGAAACAAACTCACCGGTCGAGCGACTTACGTGTTCTGAGAGGTCGTGTTTTTTCCCAATGTGGTCTTGTGGCTTCGCAGAGAGCATCGATGGATACAACAGCTTAGCTCCTCATCAGGCGGAGCTGTCAGACTGCTACTAAAGCGTAATCTAGATATAGAGGCACACTTAAACCGATATTGATTTGTGTCGGTATGCCTTTTATTTCAGGTGGCTAAACCATGTTTGGCCGATCACCGTCTACATTATGATACGGATAAGTACCTCATACAACTTCACTTCCAAAAAGAAATAATCCAAAACATCCCTTTTAGTCACAGCCTGGAGTTGTCAGGGGATCAGTGGCTAGTTAGTCGGACATTTCTTTACACTTTGACATTTTATAGACCAACAGATTCATTACGTAATTGAGAAAGAATAATCAATAGTGAATATAATTGTAAATTACAGCCCTGGGCTTTTAAATGTGGAGTTGTTAGCGTTGAATGGACAGATTGATTAGTCGATTGACAGAATATTTATTGACATTGGAACATGTCGTGGTTCCAGCTTCTCCCACGTCCAGATTTCCTGCTTTTCTGTTTCAACTGCTGGACGGACGGACAAGCCGCCACCTTCAGTCTCCATTCATTTCTTGACGTTAATACATCGAGTCATAAATGTGCTCCATTAATCGATAAAGAAAGCAAGAAGAAAGTCAATTTCTGCCCTGATTCAAGCTAATGCAGAGAACTCCGCCATCAAGAAGGAACGCCACCGCGGCTCTTTGGCTTCAGCAATATGGCCGCTCACCTGCAAGTGTACGTTTCTATTAATGTGACTCTCACATTTCATCCGTACTGAATCTCATGAGTTCAAGCACGCTGTTAGATGCTTCTGTATTCCAACTGTCGTCGCAGTTTGCCGACCGGCCCTCAGACTGACCAGTGGTAGATTTGAGAGTGTGTGTGTGTGTGTGTGTGTGTGTGTGTGTGTGTGTGTGTGTGTGTGTGTGTGTGTGTGTGTGTGTTTGAGCGTGCGAGACACTTCTATAAAAGCTCACGGCAGGTGAATGCAGCTGCAGTATATGGAATTGGCCGTTAGCAGCCAACATAATTAATAGCTGCCACAGTGTTCCCCTTTCCAAGCCAATAGTTTGCTGTGACAGAAGAGAGAGAGAGAGAGAGAGAGAGAGAGAGAGAGAGAGAGAGAGAGAGAGAGAGCGCTGATGTGAGCTACAGCGTGGGATGCTGTGTTAATGGCGTAGCCCCTTGGAAATTAACGCTGACACGGGGCAAGTTGGTGTGTGTGTGTGTGTGTGTGTGTGTGTGTGTGTGTGTGTGTGTGTGTGTGTGTGTGTGTGTGTGTGTGTGTGTGTGTGTGTGTGTGCTGCTGGTGGACTAACTATACTAACCGCCACGAACGCTGTGAAGCGAAGGGCAGCGAGGTGTCGCAAAAATCCATTTAAGTGACCACAGACGTGCACGGCCTCGTCCGCATGTCCACGCATCCCCCTTAGCGGTTAAAGAGGGAGACGCGCGGCGCTGAATCAATCCACCTCAGCGGGCGGCCGTCGAGGCTCTGGAATCACTATCATAACGCGTTCCGATGCGAAGCCCTTCATCCGTGTCAAATTAGAACATTTTAACGACCGCTGCCGCTCAGAATCACTCAAGTCACAGCCGTGAACTTTTAACCGGCACTGCAGATGCACTGCAGATGTTTGGAAATCAATTCCTTGTTAATAAAGGAAAGATTCACAGCTTTCACGGTTGCAACTTTGCAAAGTTTTTCGCATTAAACATTATCGTCACGGTTCGATACTTTGGGCCGTTGCTTGGGAACTTGTGATGGGAATCTTTCAGACCATTTTTCCTGACATTTCGTGGGCTACACAATTAGCCTAATTGTTTGAAGATAAAAATCAATCACGAGGTTAATCGAAGAGGGAAATAACCATACGCCGTCACCCGCTGTGACCATGACGACAGCGTAAACTCTCTTAGATTGTTGAAGAACTGAGCATTTCAGCAGGAAAAAGCCAAACAGAGGACAGTAAAGAAGAAAAAAAAGGTGTAAAAGCGGGGAGAGTCACTGAACAACAAACGGCAAACACAACCACTTTCCAGATTATCTTAATTGGATGCGGATGAAAGGAAACTATGTGGCAGGAATAGCATTATAAATATATGCAGTATGACCTTAGAGCAGAAAAGGGAAGTGTGAGGGGGGGGGAGAAGACTTCAGCAAAGTTTGTATTAAATAAATAAAGCACAGAGAAGAACAAAAAAAAGCATTGAACTGCTGGATTTCAGCTGCCGTGTTTAGCAGAGCATCTCCTAACATCAGTGACTGTCGAGGAGGAGCAGCCACTGTACTCCTCGGCTGCGCCTGTCTTCGCTCGCTCTCGGAGACGCACATAAATCCTGCGGACTGCTATTGAGTTCGGCACGGGGGGGGGGGGGAAAGAGGAGCGATTTAGAAGAGCAATCCAAACTTTAGGGGGAGTCGACTTCACTGTCTCTCCTGCAAAGTTTAAATGAGGCTCACAGCCGAGCAGGACGGCCGCAGTGCTCACCCAACGAGACGTAGCATCATCCGGCCTGAAGGCGCCCGGACAGAACGAGTGTCTCCAGACCTCCGACTGAGCAGAAGTGGGAAAAGGTGGGCGAAACAAAGCGCCGGATTGAGTTCAGACGTCAGGCAAATTGAGGTTGCTCCAACTGGCAAGCTTCCAACTTTTTTTTGGGGGGGGGGAGTCATGCAGCTCCGCTCACCCATCCAAAGTAGCTGTCGACGCTACGCGGACGCTTGGAGCATCAGTAGTGACGGAGAGGCCGGGTTACTCACGTGAAATCAGGGCCGCAGATGGAAATCGCATCACCAGTCGACTTTACCGTCTTGATTTATGGCAAACAGGTATGCATATCCCGCACAATCCGGAATGGGGGGGACGACGACTGTAACTCTTTTTTTACGAGCACTGGAATTCTATCCAACCAGCTTCAGAGCGATGCCCTGTGGGAAGACGGAAAAGCAGGGAGGCGAGGTTTGCCTACACGTCCTGTGGAGCCTCGACCGAGGGAAACGTGCGTCAGCGTGTGATCCCCAGTGTGTGTGTGTGTGTGTGTGTGTGTGTCTGTTAAGGGCCTGTGCAGCCAACGCAATCCAGTGGAAATCTTTTGCTGATATATCCCTCTCTAGGATACACAAACAAAGTGAGTGCCTGCAGCTGGGTGCTACATGTTCTTAAGGGGGAGTTCAGTGGTGTGCACATTTCATCTGAGACCACTGAGTGTGTGTGTGTGTGTGTGTGTGTGTGTGTGTGTGTGTGTGTGTGTGTGTGTGTGTGTGTGTGTGTGTGTGTGAGGTCTGATCTCGTCAGACAGGTGTAAGCGAGGGCATCAGATCGGCTGTGAAGGAGCGAAAGGATGAAAGCCCACACACATTTCGTAGAGCGATTGTTAGCTTGACTCCATTAGCCGCCGACACACCTCTCCTCCCTCTCTGGCAACAAGTGTGTGGAAGTAAAACAAAACTAAATTGTCCGTAGAGCACGAACGGCAACAGTGTGACAACAAAAAACAAAACAAACCCCCCCCTTGAAAAAAAGGCGTCTCGTTTGCAAGACACTGGCTTCCCTTCCTCTCTCCTTCTGTCCCATTTCACTTCGGAGCTTATCTGCCGCGCCGCGCAGCAACCAATTTAAATGGAAAACACTTTTAATGTGCGGCAACAAACAACGTCGCCTGCAAACGAGACCGGCTTTTTTTTTTTAAACACACATAGAGCGTTTTGTATATTAAGGGCTTTTTTTTTTTTTCTTTCTTCTTTTCTTTTTTTTGGCTGAGTGATTCAGCATCTCCTCCCAATGTTAAACACATATGGGGAAGGCAGATAAAATGCTTCCTTTTGTCTCCGGCGGTTTTTCTCGCTCTGCAGCCGCTTTTCTTCCCCTACTTCCTACTTTCAGGGACAGAGTGGGAGGAGAGAGCGAGAACGCGGGGAAGGTATTCACTTCTGAATTATCGTCGACTCGACTGCGTGATATGTCCCCCCCTGTAGGGCACGCTAACGATCCTTAGCCCGAATGGCATATGTCTGAGGCCCGATTAGGACGACGCATCCCGACGACGTATCGGGGTGGGGGAAGATGGGAATCACGTCAGACTGAATTAGTTCAGCTCCGGTTAGGTGGGCTGGAGACAAGTTTGGGACGGGAGACAGGTGGGATTATGTCGCAGAGAGAGAGAGAGAGAGACGCCTGGAGCGAGTGCAGCTCCTTGGTGCAGAGGCATTTTGGGCTCCCTAAACCTAAACCTCCGCTTTCGCTTGTGAAAACATTGCAGCACGTGTTCCTCCTTTTTTTGGGGGCGGATTTGGCTGCCAGCGTCTCACGCGGCCTTCCAAGCGTCTCCTCGAAAGCTTGTTCTCTCCTCCGCGCCTGATGGCATGCAGGACTGAGCTTACCTAGAGCTGCAGCAGAGTTAGCTGCGTGTAATGTTCTCTTTAGTTCATTTTCTACAGCTGTCCATAGAGACGCGTGTGCATGCATGCATGCATGCGTTCATTCATGCCGCTGTCGACGTGAGAAGACATCATCAGGTACATCCCTCTCTTTCTCCAGAGGAGGTGCTTGAAGGCGGGAATGAGGTGGCGGCGCCTACGTGGGTTCGCTGCTGCTAAACCAGGCGACGGGTTTTTCGCCACCGCGGAGGAAGCCGGGAACATTTCAGACGAGCGGCCTTGAAAATTTAGATTGCCTCAGATTCTCTTCCCATTTAATGGAGTGCCAGACTGCATTAACTTGAATCACTTAAGCTAAATGTAGGGCTATTCATATGGTAAGTGAAGCTGGGTATGTGTTTTTTTTTTTCTTCTTCTTCTTTTTCTCTCTCCTCCAGTGTGAATTTATGGATATCTGTCTAGTAAAGATATGAAAAGTAACAACTGCTTACGTTAGAAAGAAAAAAAAGTGGAGAGAGAGAGAGAGAGAGAGAGAGAGAGAGAGAGAGAGAGAGAGAGAGAGAGAGACCCATGGGCCTTGTTGCCCATTATGCATGCAGCGTTTTCATTTCCATACACGACAGCATGAGATACTAAGAAGTCAGCTGGAGAGTTGGTGTCAGAGTGTGTGTGTGTGTGTGTGTGTGTGTGTGTGTGTGTGTGTGTGTGTGTGTGTGTGTGTGTGTGTGTGTGTATGTGTCACCTCTGGCTGGAGCATCCAATGCTGTGCATCCTACAACCGACACACCAAACAATTAACACGGAACATGATGAAACCGTTAAGTGCATTACGGCAAGACCACATTCATTCTGTTCACGTCCACTGACAGTTGCTATTGTAATAATATCTCTGTTGTTTCATTATTAATATTTATTTTTCTCCGAATTTCCCCGCGGAACAGTGCCTCTGCTGCAACATACTAATCATGATTTCTAATAACCGGCGCCCAAAACAGAGTCACTTCAGCGCTTCTAATTTGTAAATGTCCGCATGGGGTTTAAACCTGTGGATGCACGTGTCTCTTAAGAGTCATAACCAAATATACTTTAGGAGTATATTAAAATGTGCCTCGGGGAAAAAAAATATTGTGGTTCGTAAAGATTGAGTCAGGATTTTTATCTTCAAATTGATTAGTCTTAAAAGTGATAGTTTTTTTTAACTACCTCACAGAAGCAGCCCTCATAAACCGTTAGAGCTTATCAAGTTTGTTTTTCGCCGTCCGTGAACGCTCTGCTCGCGCGGCCGGATGCTTTGAAGCTTTTGTTGCTCTCAAACGAGAAAGCGCCGCTCTCTCCGTGGCTTCTTGAATGTCTCTTTCTGAAAGGAATCGTCAGCCGATGGTCGTGTATAAGCTCACACCACTGCCGTCTCATTGCTTTCTCATCTCACACAATCGCTGGTGTGCTGCTCCACAGCAGCGGCTGGCTGGGAAAAGGCCTCGTTCAAGGGCGCCTCAACAAATGCCAAAGAAGAAAGGGAGAGTGTTGTTAAAACTGACTTTACCGGCCCTGAAGGCATCATGTGTTCATACCAGAGACCTGACAAACGCAGGGTTTTTCTTGTCCCGCTTACATCCATTCATCCAACCGTTCATCTGTCCATCCATCCCTGTCTCCATCACTGTCCCTGTCTCCATCACTGACCCTGTCTCCATCACTGTCCCTGTCTCCATCACTGTCCCTGTCTCCATCACTGACCCTGTCTCCGTCACTGTCCCTGTCTCCATCACTGTCCCTGTCTCCATCACTGACCCTGTCTCCATCACTGACCCTGTCTCCATCACTGACCCTGTCTCCATCACTGACCCTGTCTCCATCACTGACCCTGTCTCCATCACCCAGAATCAGAATCAGAACCATTTATTGCCGAGTATGTTTACACATACAAGGGATTTGTCCTGGCGGGAGGTGCACAACATTTAACAATAAACATGTAACGATAAACATAAAAAGTGCATGAAAAAGGGAGCATGAATATTTACAATTGGATCTACAGAATATAAAAAATAATATAAAAATGATCTCTTTCTCCATCCATCCAACCCTTTCTCTATCTATCCATTCGTCCATAAATCCGTCCGTCCGTCCGTCCGTCCGTCCGTCTGTCTGTCTGTCTGTCTGTCTGTCCATCCAATCATCCATTCCTTTTTCCATCCATCCATCAATGTGTCTGTCATCTATCCAAACATCCAAACATCCAACCGTCCATCCGTCCATCTATCCATCATACATCCAATTATCCCTCCCCTCCTCCTCCCTTTCTTTCTTTCTCATTCCGATCAAGCTTCCATGAATGCAGGCAGGAGTGTTTCCACTATTTGGCTCGTTCAGCCTTCATTATGTGACCCTACTGCCACACTGATGTGCACACAGACTCACTGATGCGTGGACTAAGACGCTAACAGCTTTAACTGCACCTGTATGAGCCACCCAGGGGCCACAGGCTGGACCCGTCACCAATGGTTGAGGTGTGTGTGTGTGTGTGTGTGTGTGTGTGTGTGTGTGTGTGTGTGTGTGTGTGTGTGTGTGTGTTAAGGGGGGATGGGAAAAGGGGGCGGTGGAAAGGTCATCATGAATAGTACATGAAGGTAGGTGGGGACAGGTTGTTCAATGTCCATCGCCTCCCTGCAAATGATCTCCAGCTGGCTTGGGTGGGGGTTTGGGACCGGTCAGACACCAGTGTGTGTGTGTGTGTGTGTGTGTGTGTGTGTGTGTGTGTGTGTGTGTCTGTGCGTTCGTGTGTGTGTGTGTGTATGTGGTTGCAGGGGTTCTTCCATATTCATGCTTTGACCTCACTCACTATGTATTCAGCTCCACATGAGACCATTTACATCCTGGAAATTGGGCTGGAAAAAAAGGGAGGTGCCGTGGGGGGTGGAAGTCTGACCTTTGACCCGCACTCTGTGTGTGCATGCATAAAGGTTGGTGATTGACGTAAATAGCGCGAATGGATGCCTTGCTTGCTTTCAAAAAAGAAAAGAAAAAACATTCACACTGATACAACACAGGTGGCTTCAATAAAATAGTAATTCACATGGCCGCCTGTCAATTACATTTCAATCCAACCTCATCAGTCAACAGACACGGACAGCTTCTCGCTGAATAGAAGCACGGTCACATCTCACACCGTATTTATTTTTTATATCCATCTGCGCTGCTATGAATAGTATTTAATAACTGTCTAGGCCGCCAGGTACAAATCTAAAACCATCCGCTCTTTTACAAAAAGTCAATAACAAAGATGCACATGAAATACACCAAATAATGAATTATGACTGAATCATTGAGAAGGTACGCTTTCTTTTTTTAACCAAAGAAATGTCATCCATCTGCGTGAGCAGTTTGAAATGGCCTGAATTCCCTTTTTTTGCTGCCATTGCTTTATGTGTAATCACACGTGAGAACGGAACGACAGCCGGCGAAGTCGGCCTTCCACTTGCATGAGCAACAACCTGACAGCCGCTGGTTTTGACTCCCTAAACGTATAAAGTCAACGTGAACGACGATGGGTAGATGCTCAACCCGAGCGGGCCCGGGGCTCGTTGAGAGGCAGGCGAGAGCCGTACCACTTTAAATCATTCTGTGCGAATGAAGTGCAGCTCTCTTCCCTCTGCATCCACTTATCGGATAATACAGAGCAGCTGTCAACCCCCCCCCACCCTTCTGTAAATACACATTTGTGTCGTTTGAAAACTTTTTCCCCCCGACCGCACGTCTCCGAGTGGGAGTCCGTGAACGGGTTATTTTAGCGCGTCATTTGAGAAGCGAACGGGAGGCGAAACGCAAATGATTTCAGCGCTCCCAACTTTTCCGGTTATTCTGGGTTTTTCTAATATTACGTCTGAGTCGAGTGTCAGCGCCGAGAAACGTGTCAGAGAATGTGTTGGACTGAGTTATTCTCACGCCAGATACAAGAGCAGGCAGTACCAGCAACCCACCCCCCCCACACATCACACACACACACACACACACACACACACACACACACACACACATCCACACTCCACCTGTACACGTCTTCTTTCTCTCCCTTCACTCTTTGCCGTTGACACTTCAGTCCTTCATTATTAATCTCTACACCAATTCTGTCTTCCCTCAGAACTCCTCCAGCCTGCGCGCACACGCACGCACACACACAGACACGCACGCACACACGCACACGCACTCACGCTTCAATAATTGATACATTTCCCAGCACTCTGTCTATAAATAGTGTGATCAACATTGCCTTATTCATGCCGCATTTTTCCTCACAAGTGCCGGATCAGAGTCAAAGGCGGATGGAAGACTTTGGACACAAAGATTGGAAAAGGAAATTCATCAAACACACAGACACACAGACACATTCATCCACTCCACTGAGGTAAGAGAGATGACAAAATCTCTCTTACTACATGAATGATGTCGAATGTTGCACCTGGGGTATTCATAACGCAATGCCTCCTGCACAGCACTGATGCCCTGGCGGGGGCCCTGGCGGGGCCCTCGGCGTACGGCCCCACCGACACCCAAACACGCATGAAGCCAATGAGACTTATATTAGCTCATGCAATGCGGGGGCGATCCCAGCTAAATCCTCGACTATCCTCCAGTCCTCGTCCCGCTGCGGATGATCCAAAGGTTTAAACACAACCACAGCAAAAAGACTGGACTCGAAGCAGAGCAGGTACACATGATGGGCCACAAGCCCCCTCTCAGTATATTTAGCGTACGTAATCATTAAACAGAGACGAGGCGATGTTTCCTGTGAGGACGTTTGAAATCTCACAGCTCCGTTTACAAAGTGCGGAGTGTTTTTTTTTTTTCTGCCTCTTTTTGCAGCAGGCTTTGATTTCTTACAGGTGCCATTTCAACACCTATGCACACCGCGCCCACTCCAGCTCGCCGAGTTCTCGGGAGAAGAAGAACGAAGGAAAAGAAGAAGAAAAGGGACAAAAGAAATGGAACCGGAGACGCCAGAATCGCCTGCCAGAGCGCCGCCTCCGTGGTCGTCTAAAGGACCACGTTGCGTCACGATGAGTCACACGCAGACTCACGAAATCAAAAACAATAGCGGGCGCCGTCGTATTTCCGTGGTGCCGTCGTAATGAATGTTTCACAGTACAAGGTCTCCGGCAGAGGAATGAGATGCTAAACAGCACCGAGAGCACCAAATTATTTTTTCATGACAAAGAATGAAGGTGTGATTACATTACAGAGAGCTCCAATTAGTGCCTTATCTTCCCCCACTGGTTGAAAGATATACCACGCACACGCACACACACACACACACACGCACACGCACACGCACACGCACACGCACACGCACACACACACACATACATTCTTGGGAGTCTCTGCACCGTCCACCACATGGCAGGGAGCTCAGACTGACTGTGAATGCAGATGGTTTCCTCAAGGCAGGCAAGGTACCGGAGAAATCCTGATCCTCACTTTTGATTCAGCTCACTGATGCTGCCTCCTTGGCACCCCAATTCTCCCTATCCCATCCCAATTCACCCCATCACACCCCATCACACCCCATCCCATCTCAAACCACGGTGCGAGGCGCATGTGGTCCCGCAGTGATTATGGCTTCGCTTCGCGCCGACGCCGACTACGCCGACGCGCATTCGCAATTCACAGTAAGCAGTATGCTGGATTTAAAATGAAAAAAAAAATGGCGGCAGGAGCAGAAGCGCCGACTGACACAAACTCCGGTGTCTTTCTCAGCTTAATTAGGATGCGGCTGCACTTGTCAAAAAGAGAGCTGTTTTTTTTACGCTGCAAGCATGCTGACTCATCTTTATGAAGGAATATGTGTTGCATATGTTACCTCCATCTGCGGTATTTAAAGAGCCCTCTACTCATATGTGTGTATATGAAACTTCTTCCATCCGTGTGATTATTCATATTAACGTGGACAAACAGCGTTCGGTCTATAAATATGTAACAATGGACGCTCCAACAACACAGACATTTTAGTTTTTAAAGTCAGGAGAAAAACAACCGGGCAATAGAGACAGCAAAGACTAGAGCATGACCGTTCATCCTCCGACTCGAGTGTGGATCTCCAGTATTATGGTAATGGCCGTATATGAATAAAGACCTGATGAAGGCTGTGAGATGCTGCTGAAAGCTCCGGAGAAAAGAGAGTAAGCAATACTGTTCTCTTCAGTTTACTGGTCTAGAGATAATTCACTCAGGTGCAAAGGCTTTATGCAAAATTTGGTCCTAGTTTTTATATGACATATAAAACTAATAAATAAATAAAAGCTTTTCAGCTTTGAACTAATCAGGAATGTGCCCATCATCTAGCCTCAAAGTAATGTGATAACCACCTACGGGCCCCAAAACTGGGCATCAAACAAAACCTTGAGCTGGTTGTATTATGACATTTCTCCTCTGTTAATCTTTTTTTACAGTCTGTATTTGCTTTGGTCTCATCTACGTTGTCTCCCCTGCTGCCGCATCGACCCAAATTCATCCTATCTGATCTCAAATGCTTTTGATGCGTTCTGATCTGCCCGTCCCAACCAATCAGCCTCCATCATTGTTGGCGCAGTAAACAGCATCGAATAAAAATTAATTAAAAAAAACACACCTTTTGCCTCGCTTGCCGGTGCACATAAAAAGACAAACATTTTAAATATTTAAACATAGGAAGCGTGAATACGTTTGCGAGCATATATCTTTTCTAAATAATGCAGCCGCTCCCAGAGTCTCCAGAGAAAAACAAAGAACACAGGAAGAAACTATAGAGATGCAAGCATCAGCTTTGGCCGTCTGCACAGTAGAGGCCTCCCTTTTGTGTTTTTTTTTAGACAGGCAAAACCCATTACTGTGATAATCCTGTTTTCATTATGTGCAATATTAGCTGTGTTTAATCCCGGTTGAAAGTCCTTCAAACAGCTGAAAGCTCTGGGGCTGCATTTAGTTCAGGGGAGCGGCCCGAGATGAAGCGGAGTGTCCGATGTCTCTGCCGATTTCTCCCCTGGCTCATTAAAACTTGATGAACCTGAACACTCCCTCTAAAAGCGGCGGCGGCTCTTTGACAGAGCAGGCCGTGACTCTGTCCATTAGCATAACGTGTTCAGTGATGGAGGAGACAGGGCCTCTCTAAAAATCTAGAAACCAAGAAACTTTTTAATAATGCTCTCAACTGTTTTGGCCAAGTTTGGTGTTTCTCGCCCCCATTATTGCACATTATTAAACACTCATAAAAGCTTCACTGAACAATATTTATAAATGAGCAATGGGCGCTGCTCATCACACACGTGGACGTAGTCACCGTGACGTCACTCATTGGTTTGCGGACTGCAGTTATGAAGCCTCAGGTTCGTCATTTTGGCCGTCGCCATCTTGTTTTTTTATGGAACCAGAAGTGACACGAGAGGGGTGAAGCTAAGTACAACCAAATGCTGATTAACAATTGTCAACACCCAGGTTACCCACCCCGTGGTAGCGACCTGTCAATCACAAGGGTAGCCCCGCCCTAAAGCATACTCTGCTTTATGGTGTATTTGACTCTAAATGGATCATCATTTACTAAATAAGCATCATGCTGTATTGAAGAAGACTTGAAACTAGCGACTGAGACCATAAACTCATGTTTTCTCATAGACTTCAGTACAATCAGACTTCTTTTTTGCAACCAGAGGAGTCGCCCCCTGCTGGCCATTAGAGAGAATGCAGGTTTAAGGCACCTCAGCATTGGCTTCTCTTTTCAGAGGCGGAGGCTGCCTCCCGTCCTCTACAGTCACCCTCAGCTGTACACACTGTTTAATTGTACTGATAATAGAAATGACACGTGTCCCGTATTGACCACTGGGGTCGCAAAGCCCCCTTTAGAAACTAATATATTCTGAAGTAGATGAGACGAAGAAGCTAACAAACCGTTTGCTGAGAGAATCCATTCATGCGTTTTTTTTTTAAATAAAGAAAACAGTGCGTGTTCTCTGAAGCGATACTTATGAAATGCAACACAGAGAGGCAATCACAGGATGCTATCGCCGAGAAATGATGGTTGAAAATGCAGAAGTATCAAAAATAGGCTTTTTACAATCTTAAGGGTTATACAATTGCCAGCTAAAGATGAACATTTTCCATCAGTTGGAGTTGTTCCCAGAACCTGCATGTAGAGAACAGGATATTCGGTGTGACAAAGGACGTTTTTCAGACCCGCAGATTTAAAAGCCCCAATGACTGGATCCAGACTGTCTAAATCACTGTGTTAAATCAATGGACTAGAGAAAGAAGCAGCTAAACAGATATGAATATAAATGAGAGTGTGGCAGATTGCAACTTTTGAAATATTAAAAGAAAAAGTCTGCTCAACGCCGCGTCTCAGGGACTTAAAATATGCATGTCTACTTGAAAAATTTAACGTGGCGGGGACTCGCCGAGATCCCCGTCTGAGACAACCGCACATCAACCCGTCCGTCAGCTGAACAGGCCCGGATGCAAAGACAATGCTCCGTGAAGCGCTGTTTACTCCGTGTGTGCTGGCTGTGGCAGCGAGGGGAGAGAAGGAAAAGAAAGAAAGAAAAAGAGCCAATTCTAAAGCTGGTTTGGGTTCTCATCGGAGGATGTGTTTGGTCAGTGAGCAGCAGGGAGACTACGGAGATCGTCTCGTGCTTAAGTTGGCTTTATGCGCATCCTTTGACAAACACCAATCCCTGTGTGTTTACCTGCTTTGTCTGGAGGGTGTGCTGATGCATAATAATGCGTGTGCGTGCTTATGTCTGTGTTCAAATGCATGTGTGTGCATGCGTGTGTGTGTGTGTGTTCGGCCCCTGAAGCCAGCCACCTCTTATCTGCGACACCATATCTCATCTTTTGCAGGAGGACTGCTGTGACCTAATCTAACACTGCCCCCAGGAGCAGAAAGTGTGTGTGCTTGTGTGTGTGTGTGTTGGCTGCCATCTGCCACTGCCCGGCCTCTCAGTCGCAGCCTGACCTGTGCGGCCCAGGAACCCGGCTGCCATCCCTTTTAACGGCAACCAGTTCAGAGCCACTCCAGACGAGATAGCCGAGTGGAAGAAAAACAGCCACAAAAAAAGATTCCCGGTATCTGATTGAGAGACAAAAATAGGGCGCTCCACATGGTCGCCTCAACCTATCGCTGTTCCTCTCTGCTATAATGGAACCGGTCGGGGGCGGAGGGGGTCGGGGGAAGTGATTGAATCGTAGCGTGGCATCAGATGAACCCAGCATGGCGCGGAGGTAATTGCACATCCCCCCCACACACACACACCCACACACACACACCCACACACACACACACACACACACACACACACTTTGGTGCTTCTGCGCGCACATAAAAGTCTAATTTTGAACAAGAGGGAGTGCGCTAGGGCTGTCAAAATTGCAAAAAAATTACGTTCGAATATTCCCTTTAAAAAAATACAAAATTCTTCAGTTTAGGTGTTCACATTAGAAATTCTGTTTTTAACAACTATTCGAATATATATTTGAATTTCGATTATTCGTTGACAGCCCTAGAGTGCGCTGCCTCTCGGGGGTATTGATGAGCGTCAACTGGCTCGAGTCTGGAGAGTTACACCTCGGCCCTCGCGGGCCTGAGGGCTTTGACCGCGTGCTGCGTTCACGTCCGACTGAGAAGCCCCCCCCCACACACACACACACACACACACAGTCATCCAACGGCGTTTGGCCATTGACCCCACAGAGAGGGAGCCGGAGGAGCGATGCATTCTGGGACTGCTCCGCCTGTGAAGGGCTCCAACTGGACCAATCTGCTTGAACTGAAATTACTGCAAAGTGGAAGGAATTTCTGGGAGAGGGAGGATGAGAAGAAGAAGAAGAAGGGAGGACGAGGAGGGGGAGGGGGAGGGATTTAAATCGAAGGGGAATTTCAGTTCAGGTCAATTTTTGAACGATGATGACTTAATATTCTCAGTATGCAGGAAGGTGGAAGTACGCATATTTGAGTTTTTGCCCTTGCTCTCCCAGTCTCATTTCTTTCTTCT